>JAQFZK010000346.1:0-11311 GCA_034695905.1 Fridericia nemoralis | reverse complement strand
TATATTGATGTGGACATAGAGGCTTGTTGCCGACATCCATAACACACGTTATGTTATCTGTAATGTAAAGGAAACCTTATTTGCAATTATTTTAGATTATTTGTTAACATTGCAGAGTATTGCTTTGAAGTAACAGTGCAATATTCTACCGGATCAACAGATTACTACAAGTATGCATCATCGTGGAATTTCTGACTTTTCATGCTAATCAAGATTGTTTTGTGATATTGCTCAAGAGCTTGTTATGCTTCAAGATACATGGATTACGAACCAAACGCAGTAGTGGTAGGCTGAATTGTCAAAGAATCATTTGACAGGTATCTGTAATGTGAATTTTGAAAGTGAGCGATTGACTGTATTGAAAACCAGTTAATTTGTAGGCAATTTGTTTGTAAGAGGACTAAATGTAAATTTCATACACAATGGACAAGTTCATGATTAAGGCTGTTAATAAGTCTCCAAATATTGTACTGAATAGTAGTGTAAATAAAGATGTAACAGACAATAAAGTGGTAGCTTTCGTTGCTCTGTCTCCTGGTATTGATAGTAGAGAAGAGGGTCATATCAATGTTTCAGAAGATATAAATAATCCAGTGTGTAGTGATTGTACACCAATTGCAGTAGACTTTGATGTTCAGCCTATTGGTTCTGTTAGGCCTTCACTGGTAGAACAGAATAATCAAAGTTCCATACGGCGGAAAAGTGCAGAAATTACGAATAACAAATCTGAAGTGCAATTGTCAGGCAAGTGTAAGAAAGTGGACAAGTTAAGCGTAAGAAAGAGAAACAGTAAAGCCAACAGTGTAAACATTGAAGAAGGTACTATTAAAATCATCACTCCAACTGTATCAGTGGATGACGATAGATCTAATGGTTCGTGTGCTGTAGTTGAAATATCATACGCCGATTTATTGTTGCAAAATTGTCCCACTAATTCTGCCGAAACTAATGTTGCTTCTTCTTCAGTGGAAGCTGCTTGTTCTTCTCTTTTGGTGATAAAACAAAGAGATGATTCAGACTGTAAAGTTTCTGATTTGATACGCAGAGAATCTGTATCAAATGTCGGAGCTGTTTGCAATGGCAATGCAAGCTGTTCAGATGACAATATTGATGGTGAAGCTTTGCCGGTGCAGGGCAAAGACATACGACTGTTCTTCACAAAACAGCCTCTCAGTGCTGCTGCTGCTCAACACAAGGTTCAGAGTTGTGTAGAAAAGTTAGAACCGCAGTCACACGGGAAGGCCACTGCGGCATTGAGTCCAGTGAGTGAGGTATGTGCTGCATCCATTCAAAGTGTGAGCTTGTTGAATGAGAATGATGTGGAGCATTTGACTGTCTTCTCTGACAGAATTAAAACTATAGTGGAAGTCGTAGATGGTAATCATTCGTTGGAAAGAGAGACACCGAAAGATTGTTCGAGAGACGATGGTAATTTTGACAACACTGCTGGAACGAAACGTAAGTGTAGAAAAGTGAAAGCGAATAGAGTTTCAGGTAAGTGTTGTGATCTGACAGTGGGACAGAGTGCTGCTTCTGTATCAGATGCTCATTCAAGTGAAAATAAACCAGAAGTATTAAGAACTGTGAAAATGGGTCTGCCGAGTACTGTAAAGTCAACCAAAAGGAAATCCATAAAAGAACAAATGATTGAATGTAATAACCCTTGCACTAAAGATGTTTATGATGTCGATGAGGAAATGGAAGAAGAAGAGGAAGATTGCTTACAGAATGATATTCCTCTTGCTCCTAGCAAAGATATTCGCAATTTCTTCTCAAAGCGTATCGAGGGAACGGCAACATCTCAAAACAGTAATACAACTTCATCTTTGATTACTGTCAAAGTTCAGATGCATCCCGAATGTGAAAGTCCAGGCCTGATAGTGTGCGCTTTGTCTGCTCTAGTATTGGCCAATGAAAAGGTCAGCAAACGATCAAGACATTCGGGCAATAAACTTGTGACTGATAGTGATCTTGTTATAGAGTGCCTGGATGAGCCAACGAAGGTAAGTGAAGAAAAGTGTTTGCCGCAAAGAAAAAGGAAAAATCTTTGTCACACGCCTAAGATTGATAGCAAAGGCTGTGAAACGGATGTTGTTTTCAAAGCTATGGATAGCGCAGTAATTGAAGCTTGTGATCATGCTGATGTCATGCTATCAGTCGCTGCCTGTGTCGCACAGAAGCCAGACTTGGATGAAAATATTGAAGACATTCCAATACCTGATGCCAAACCAGCTCATCTTCAGTTATTAACACTTTCATCTGAGTGTAATAGTTCATCAGTGAATCTCGTGGATAGTAGTGTGCATTTACGAGATACAATATCGGATAGTAGTGTGCATTTACAAGATACGGTGTTAGTTGTTGAAAATCACGTAAGTGCATCGGATTCTCAGTATGCAGAAGGAAATATTGCGGATCATAAACCTGAAAGCAAACTTGAGATGAACAAGTTTGATAAAGGTTGTGACTTGTCCAGTGTAAAGAATCGATCTGATATTCAACCTGAGACGAAAACGATAAGCAATTCACTGTTACCGATTCCTAATCAAACTGATCTATGTGGTTTGGATGCTAAGGAAGACTCGGTAAAATGTCGTTTGGATTGGGGATGTGACGCTTCAGTTGACGATGACTCGGTAAAATGTCGTTTGGATTGGGGATGTGACGCTTCAGTTGACGATGATGCTATTATTCTGTTGAATGATGATGATGATGCCACGGAAACAGATAATAAAAGTTACAAGATTGGTACATCGAGTAGCGTAATTGGTTTAAATTTTAAACCAACAAAGGCGTGTGAAAATAAGAATTTAGCCTGCAGCAAATCAAATGAAGAACTGAATCCAGTGATTGTGCCTAGTCAACGCAATGATGAGATTGATGAAAACAGTAATGTTGCGAGTGATCGGAAAGGTGGAGACGGAGCAGTATCGGTACCCACGAATCAATGGGAGATCTGTTCTAGGAATTCGTCGAATACTACAACGAAATCTCTACGCATTAGGCTGCGACTAAAACGCAATAGTTCGAGCGCATCGAAGAAACCATCGCCTGATAAAGTTTTCAGACTGAATCGTCTGCAGCTTGCAAGAAAAGGGGGAAATGATACGAGTGGTGAAAGACAGTGTGTGAAGTCAGGACACCGAACAAGGAATAGGTCCAACAGCAGTGGACTTAATACTGGACAGTGTGTGGTAGTGACTAAAGAAGAAAGAAGAGAAGATAATGTTATCAATGTTGATGATGACGATGAAGACACTAGGACCTACCTGACAGAAACGAATGTGCTGTGTGGGGAATCTCTGCCAGTTGAGAGGGCCATGGACTGTAATGGTCTAAGGTAAGAAAGTTTATCAATTTTTTCTTTTGTTAGCATTTTATCTAGTTGCATTTATTTGAGCAGTTTTGCTATATATATATTTATATACGTTGCCATGAAGTTACAATATAATTTATATTTGTATACGTTGCAACAAATTAAATTTGTTAATTCTACCATTTGTTAAATTTACTTTCGTAAAAGTAAATTCTGTCCTTCATTTATGTCAATATTATTCTGACACTAACTTGTTTGATTATACTAATGTTGACGTGTATGTGGTATAATATTCTTACTACGATTTTATGTTATTTTGCATTAACTTAGATTAGGTTTGATTCAAGGTATTAAAGTACAACTTGCTGGTTGAGTTTATTTACCCTTACATTTGCTTCACTTTTTCTGTTTGTTCTGTTTTTGTGTTTGTTCCAGATGGTGTTAATCGGTAATATGGTTATCGATTCATAATTGATAGAAATGATTGTCGAATTTGGTCGAAATTTTTATATAAAAAATGACTGAAGACAATTTAATGTAAAGAAGACTTGTTATGTCTAGTGTAATGAAGGAAGGGCATTCTATATGTATGTGTACATGTATGTATGTGTTGCTGTGTCTAGTGGAATGAAGGAGGAGCGTGGTAATGACACGAATGTCAGAGACAAATCTGCCACAAAGGTTATTTCAATTGTTGACTTTTATTTGATTTGCAGCAATCTTTTTTTAGAATGAATTTCAGTGTTTAAATTCATGTTCTACATTTCTCATTCACAATTCTGCATATTTTGAACAAAGTAATAGCTGTAATAGTTGTTACCTATATTTATGCTGTTCAGCAGCAGCATCAAATAAATGTTAAATGTGACTTTTTTAAAAGAGTGAAATGTCTTAAATATATTAAGCAAATATATTCATTTAAGTTGTTATTATTTAGGAAACAAAACTTCTGATCTATTTTACTATAATTGGGAGTTAAATTGTTACGCTTACACTTAAGTGAACAATTTAAAAGCTTATTTAGTAGCTTGTTGCATAGTATTTATTGTTTATTCAAGGGTATGGTTTGCTATTTCTATATATAGATGGCCTGGTCACAGCTGCTTCAAGGCGGCAGGAAAAAGACGAAGATAGGTGTTGAACAAAGCAAAGCCAAGTCACGAAGCAATGAGCCATCGACGGAGTCATGTAATCAGAGCCATCGGCGTCGTAATGAAAGTGAAACTGCTGTACACGGCGAAGCCATTGCAAATCTTCTTAAGGCAGAAGAAAAAGATGGCGCAAGGGAGGGAATGGAAGAAGAGAGGAACGCGAGTCGAGAGACTGATGACTCGTCCAAGTCGGTGGGCGCGCCTCAGAGAACGAGTAGCCGGAGATCAGCGGCTGTTGCCGCCCTGGCTCTGATCACACAAGTCAACAGGGTATGAACTGACAATGTATTGTGTGTTAAAATAGAAGTAAATTGTGTACAACTGTATTGATTACTTTTTTATTATAATCAAGATTTTATTAGTTATGATTAGTGATGATTTTTATAATTTAAGACTTTACAGCTCTATCCTTTTTTATTTCATTCAGTTTATCTTTTAGTAGTAACATGCACGCAGCTACGCACTTTACGCAGTCATGGACAGTGTTGTTCTTTCGTGTGAAACACGCAAGCTTATGTCCGCGCACACATGGACAAGCATGTTGGATATATAGGTATTACTAATTGAATTGCAGCATTCATGTATACTCTAATTGAATTTCAGTTAGTTATTAACATTCATACCCTCTATAAAAAATGATCTGACCAACCATCGTGAAAGTTGTCAGTTTGTTGAGTTGAATGGAGTTTGTTGACTGGTTTACAGGACGGCCTTGGTGGTGGAGTAAGGGGAGGATTGAGTCGACGGAGTGTAGAGCAGGATGAGTCATCGTGTGTTGTGAGTTCAGACTCCGATGAGTCGGAGGAGAGGCCGGTGAGACGCAGCTCAAGAAGACAAGCAAAGACTCAAGAACAAGATCTTGTTGTAGACGTTGAAGATGTTAGTTCGGAGAAAGGTTTGTTGGACAAATGAGTTCTACTAAGCAATATTTGTTTTCAATAAATTCTATTTCAGTTGTTTCAGTTGATTGAATGATTTTTAGATTTTTATAGATTTGATTGATTTTGATTGATTGTTAGTTGATTGTGTGCTAGTAATGTTAAAAATGCTGTGTGTTCACATGAATAATAAAATTATTATCAGTGTCTCTTAATATAATTTATATATATTTTTATATATTTAAACATATTTGTATATCGCAAACAGGTCTGTAGTCCCATTAGGTGTTTCCTGATGAGACTATAAATATATTGTTTCTTGTAAGAAGTTTTTGTGCTTTGTGTTCATTCAAGATTTTCATGTCTTCAACGGATAGCCTACAGATCAAGCACGCTGAAATTTGCGTACCTCTCACAGTTTTACAAAAAAGTTTTAGACAACTATTGCATTTGTGTGTTGTAGTTCGCCACAAGCTGGCTCCATTGTTCACAAAGCGTGGGAGCGGGGGTGGCAAGGAAGGCTCTGCCAAGGGCACCGTCGTTGAGAAGAAACTGTCGCTGGCTGAACTTGAAGCCATGCGACTGAAGAACAGTTTCCTGCAGAGTGGGATTCCAGAGGAACTGAGACGTCAGCAGGTCAATCAACCCTCCGCTCTCTCTCAGCAGGATCCTGATTGGGCGATGAATATTCATGTCCAGCAGACGAAAAATTGCTCGTTTTCTATTGGTAGAAATATTACGTTAAGACTTCGCGAAGTGCAGCCGAATGATGGTGAAACAGAGGCCAACGTTCATACTCAGCCGGCTGATGGATTGGACAATGAAATGCAAGAAGCTGATTCAGATGATTGTGTTGCCGCTTCGGCGGTAGCGATTACAACTAAAGAACTGAATGACGTTGCCGATAGATTACCCGAAGCTGAAACTGAATTAAAGATACGTGTAGTATCTTATTCAGAGTGCCACGTAGATGTGAGCTTGAATCGTATCGAGCCGAATGATCCGAACGTTTCTGATAATGTGGAAACTGAAACGTGTGCGGTATGTTTGACTCAAGTTCCAAACGATACGTTGTCATTCAGTAATGTTGTTGACGTCTGTAAAGGTGACTATGAAGCGATGAAAGAGAACGGTGTATTTCTTACTGGGTCAGACGGTGCAAATTCTCTGAAAGACAATATTGACAAAACGTGCAACGAGTTAGAGCTGGTACTAGAAAAGTGTGTTGGCAGTTTTCAGTCTCATGTGGATGTGTGGGATTTACCGGCAGCAGGACTGAAGCTTGGTTTGCAGCAGGGCGAGGAGTGTGACGTCAGGAAACAAGGGAGCAGTTCACTGAAGCTTGGCAGCCTAACCAATGCACTTCATCGCACCAGCTCTACACTGTCAGCTTTGGTGGGATACCTTTATATTGCTCTAACTCGCACTTTTAAATTAGTAAATGAAAAAATACTATTTTTAATTTCTGTGTTCATCTTTAATTGATTTGACGTAATTTGATGGTGTTGATATATTCGATGGTTAGTTTCCAGTTTTCCTTTTCTTATTTTTTTCTATTGTTTTTTTTAAAGACAATTTTGAATCTCAGAATTTTTAATCAATTTAATTTTTTTTTACTTTTAATCTCAGAATTTTGAATCAATTTAATTTGGTTTTTAATTTGAATCTTAGAATTTTTAATCAATTTCAAAAAATGTGAATCTACGATTCAAAATATACATTTTTGCTAATATTTTCAGTTTTTGATAACCATATTGCTAAGTTTTTGTGAAGATGTTTTTTAAATATGTTTCTGTAATTCTATTTCTTTAGTTATCTCACAAATAGCAATGCAGATGCATGATTTTAAACAAGTTACAAATCAATATATTATCTGTGTTCATGTATACCTGTCTGTGTTCATGTGTATCAGAATGCAGTAATGGACCACAGACGAGACTTCCACACTGAAGATTATTTGCTTCCCTTGCTGGCTGAGATTCAAACCCCCAACCCAACGTTCCCCGTCCACCGCACCTACCAACAGCTGATGCGCAAGAAAGCCCTGGATACGGTCGTCATGACAACCTGCCACCCTGCTGTGAAGAAGATTACAGAGACGGATGGTAGTGGAAAAGAAGGAGTGGCTGCTGACAATAAGGCTGTACCTCATGATGATACGGCTGTTGGTGGTTTGAAGCCGAATAATAAGTCAGAAAAGAAGAGCAGCAAAGAAGAAGACAAAGAAACGGTTGAAAATGCGGAGGAAGATGTTGTTATCATTGAGGACTCTAGAGAGGATAGTTTGGGTAGGCTGTTCAACTCTGTTTTTCTCAATATAGTCATTTAATAGACACGTTTATTTCATAAATGTTTATATTTTTTCTGATCATTAATATTAACAGTTAGTTTACTTAATTTCATTTATATGTTTATATTTTCAATTCGGTATTAATTTATTTTTTCTTGTTTAATCAAATTTGTTGAATAATTATCAGTTGTGTAAGTTGTATTTTGATATGTTTTTTTGTTAACTTTTATTGATTTTGTTAAATTTCACTATGTTTGATGCACATTGCAAAAATCACAGGGACCAGTCAGGGCCGTGAGAGGGGCGGGTCAATCCTGTGGGCGGACAAGTACGCCCCACTGCGCTCCACTGAGGTTGTCGGTAACTTTTTGGCTTGTAAGAAGCTTCGCAGCTGGTTGAGAGATTGGAAGCATAGGATTGGACGCAGTCAGCATGCCGCCAACAAATCAAAGAAATGTTCAAAGAAGGGTAAAAAAACTTCATCAAGTCATCAGCTGTTGTTTATTTTCTAATATAAAGTAAGCGAAGTGCCTCGTGCAGGCTATATTGAACAGTTTTAACAGTTTTCTGCTTCCTCTTTGTGTCTTTCTTTCGAGGACACTAATAAATATTTCTGTAGTGGTATTTGCAAAATGCTAGTGGTCTGTACCCATACAAGAGTAGGCTGTAAAAAGTGTCTAGTGTTGAGGAAAATCTAAAACAGTTGCAGTGATTTGTTTGCTTATACACTTCTGTACATACTTATTGTAGGAACCTCTTTCTCAGTGCATATTCATTAAGATTTGAATTAAGTACAAAATATACATCGTTGTAAAACTATTGTATGTTATCATAATTATTGCATACTAAGATATATATCTGTGTGTGTGCATGCGTTTGTGTATCAGGGTTTCTGTTATTGATTTGTGATTTATCAAAAGTTTGATTGCTGGTGCTGTCAATAAAATACATGTGTATAATATTATAATAATAATAATAATTATTATTATTATTAAAAAGTTTCAGGAGCTTGGCCGTCGAATCACTGTTGTATCGGGCAATACAGTGTGTGTCGGTGGTTTTGCAACGCTTTAATTCTATTTTGCTGCACGAGTCTTTTGTGACACACGATGATCTTGACCTCCAGTCACTTCCAAACTTTTACTTTATTTTAATATCTGTGTAGCTCTCGGGGATCGAGTACCAAGGGCAATAATAATAATAATAATAATTATAAATTATTATTACCTGTATGTGTAGTGTGCATGCATTGTAGTTGTCAGTGGGTGCTTGTGCATGTACGTAAGTGTCCGTGTATTGATGCAGAGAGTGGTATTAAAAATGAACCATCGGATAAAGAAGATGATGATGACGATGATGATGATTTGTCAGTGAATGATGATGATGATGATGATGATGACTACTTGTGTAACACAATCCTACTACTGGGTCCTCAGTCTGGTGTTGGCAAGACTGCCATGGTCTATGCTGTTGCCATGGAACTAGGCTTCAAGGTTTGAGTGCATTGAACATGAAAATATTGAAAATAAATATTGAAACAGAAAATAAGATGTCAATAAAAATGTTGTCTATTTCTAATTGAAGTTGCTATTACATTTAGAGATCTGGTGTTGTTGATACTGCTGTTTATGCAATACCTTGAAATATATTAAGTGTGCATATGTATTCGTTTAGTAAATCTGTTTGGCATGATCTGATAAAAATGTATGATTTGCATCGAATCAATCAGTCTATAGTAAAGTGGTGGAAGCTGTGAATCTGATTTTTGTTTCTTCAAATTTTCTTATGTATCAAAAGACATGTGGGCTGCTGATCGATATGACAAGTTAGGATATACATGGCATGTATTCACTGTAGTAATTGCGTTTTCCTTGAGTCTTGACGGATAGATGTGGAGCTTATGGGATAATAAGCTATGACTGACTTGACCTGATGACTAGATAATGTTAGATACACAAAATACTTCTTTACGTGCACAACTACAGTCACAGGCCTCAATCCACTTTATCTCTGGATTGACCCTGTGGCAGTTACTGATCTGCTAAAGCTATGAGAAGATACCCTGGAGCAAGCCGGTGGTGGTATGGGATCCCAGGTTGCGGACGGATCTGTAGACGCGTGATCATCACCACCACCACTAGATATTGATGACAAAGTATCATGGTCACGAATGCAGCTTGACTTGAAAGCGGATTGACTTGAAAGCAGCTTGACTTGAAAGCGGATTGACTTGAAAGCAGATTGGCTTGAAAGTAGATTGACTTGAAAGCAGATTGACTTGAAAGCAGATTGGCTTGAAAGTAGATTGACTTGAAAGCA
The DNA here is from genome assembly GCA_034695905.1 of Fridericia nemoralis. NCBI lineage: Eukaryota > Metazoa > Annelida > Clitellata > Enchytraeida > Enchytraeidae > Fridericia > Fridericia nemoralis. The sequence goes on along the minus strand of JAQFZK010000346.1, from coordinate 1,357 downwards.
GATTGACTTGAAACCAGCTTGACTTGAAAGCGGATTGACTTGAAAGTGTATTAACTTGAAAGCAGCTTGACTTGAAAGCGGATTGACTTGAAAGCAGCTTGATTTGAAAGCGGATTGACTTGAAAGTGTATTGACTTGAAAGCAGCCTGACTTGAAAGCAGATTGACTTGAAAGCAGATTGGCTTGAAAGTGGATTGACTTGAAAGCAGATTGACTTGAAAGCAGCTTGACTTGAAAGCAGATTGGCTTGAAAGTGGATTGACTTGAAAGCAGATTGACTTGAAAGTAGATTGACTTGAAAGCAGATTGACTTGAAAGCAGCTTGACTTGAAAGCGGATTGACTTGAAAGTGTATTAACTTGAAAGCAGCTTGACTTGAAAGCAGATTGACGTGAAAGCAGATTGACTAGAAAGCAGATTGACTTGAAAGCAGCTTGACTTGAAAGCGGATTGACTTGAAAGCAGCTTGACTTGAAAGCGGATTGACTTGAAAGTGTATTGACTTGAAAGCTGCTTGACTTGAAAGTTGATTTGATTGACTTGAAAGCAGCTTGACTATAAAGCGAATTGACTTGAAAGCAGATTGACTTGAAAGCGGATTGACTTGAAAGCAGATTGGCTTGAAAGCCGATTGACTTGAAAGCGGATTGACTTGAAAGCAGATTGACTTGAAAGCGGATTGACTTGAAAGTGGATTGACTTGAAAGCAGATTGACTTGAAAGTGGATTGGCTTGAAAGTGGATTGACTTGAAAGCAGATTGGCTTGAAAGTAGATTGACTTCAAACTAGATTGACTTGAAAGCAGATTGACTTGAAAGTGGATTGGCTTGAAAGTGGATTGACTTGAAAGTGGATTGACTTGAAAGTGGATTTACTTTAAATGAATTGACTTTAAAGTGGATTGACTGATCCAGTTTTACAAAGTGTAAGCTTGCCTTCTTTTTGCAAATGTCTGTAGATAGCTACAGACATTTACAAAGTGTACATCTGGACGTCATTGTCAGTGGAAGATACGACAGTAGTATCATTGTAGTGATCGATTGTAGTGATGATTATAATAATGATATACAAAAATAATAGAAGTTATTGTAAGTTTATGATAACAATGATTTATTAGCTGAAAACTGATGGATGTTGACGATGGTGCTGATGACAGTCGTGCTACGCGTGGTGTGCTGCCGGTGTTTGAGGTGAATGCTTACTGTGTGCTGCAGGTGTTTGAGGTGAATGCTTACTGTGTGCTGCAGGTGTTTGAGGTGAATGCTTACTGTGTGCTGCAGGTGTTTGAGGTGAATGCTTACTGTGTGCTGCAGGTGTTTGAGGTGAATGCTTACTGTGTGCTGCAGGTGTTTGAGG
>JAQFZK010000345.1:0-11315 GCA_034695905.1 Fridericia nemoralis | reverse complement strand
GCAGAGGCGGCGGGATCGGTTGCGGAGCAGAGGCGGCGGGATCGGTTGCGGAGCAGAGGCGGCGGGATCGGTTGCGGAGCAGAGGCGGCGGGATCGGTTGCGGTGCAGAAGCGGCGGGATTGGTTGCGGAGCAGACTGACGGTCGCATAGAACTAAGTATGCCGGTGCCCAACACCGGGTTGGTCACGCAAGGAGGCTTTGTCTTTGCCCCAATAGCCATTGCAAAGTTGGGCGTCTGGGGACCGTCTGCTCTGTCAGTCATTGCCGAGATCTGCGGGCGTGTCGCTCTGAAGATTGGAGATTCCCGCTCCCTAGCTTTCCTGAAGCAAAGGCTGGGGATAGCGTTCCAGCCTGGAAACACGGCCGCCGTAATAGGGATGTCCCCAACGGGACGGGAACTTGATAATGGTTATATACAGAATCCTTAACTCCTCTTTTATATCACCTACATCTGCGCATTCTTGACATTCTCCACAGTTTTTGGATGCATATATCGATTGACTATTAATCTCATATCTCGCTAGTAAACCCCTATACTTTTCAGTGTATACTGCATCTTCAACCAATTGGCTCGGTTAAAGCCTTTTCTAAACCTACAAAGCAAATAAACACATCATTTTCATGTTCTAGCCTACGCTCACACAATGTTCTCATAACTAAAATTAATGCGTTGCGTGATTTGTTATATATATATATATATATATGTTTAATTTGTCACTTATTGCTATTGTGTGTATAAGTTCAGTTATTTATCAATTTACTTATTATTTCCGTTTCTTGTTTCACTACACTGATTTGTGAATTAAATATATATATATAAAATGCCGATTGCCCCTCTAGTGCCACAGCCTTTCCAGATTTCAAACTTCGTGTCTCCTATACACATATTTACTTTAGATGAAATTCGTGCAGTTAAAATCTTATACAAATGTTGAATGCTTGTGATATTTAACTGGTGCTTCTGTAATCTACACATTCCACATCATTTGTCTTTGTGTTGTTGGTATCACTAATACTATCCGCACTTTCGAAAGTCAACTTCTTAACACACTATAGTGCATTAGAAGTACGAACCAGATACATGCATACATGAAGACTAAATCTTCTGTCAAGATTCCTTCCTAATAACTTTTTCCAGCCTGAATATTCGGAAAACTGAAATTACAACTAATTGAAAGTGCTATCGGTTATTGCTATGAATCTCATCCCAGTTATGGATTATCTATTGCTCGTAAGAAGGCTTGTTGTAAATACTGAAATTTGGCAGGTGAAACTTTCAACAGAATCAAACGCCATTCAAGGCACGTTTGGTGAAGACGTTTGGTAATGATGATTAGTGACGCTGCTGTCATTTATGAGCCATGGATTACATAATCTGATCGAATGATTCTTCTCAATCTCCGGTGTAGGATTGAATAAAAACTCCCTACGAATTTAGACTCTCCCAGTCATTATTCAACTTTGAATTTACACTCCCCTTGTCATATTTTGCACATACTGATTCTGTATTTGGTGTCAAATTTCTGAAATGATAGTTACTAACCCTAACCTGAACCTTATTACTAACCCTGACTTGACTTTCTAACCCAATAGTTAACTTTAATTAAATAAAAAGTTACGATGAGTTATTTCACAGCATAAAGACTGAAGAGTGCATATACAACGCTGAGTAATGACTGTGGAGTGGAAACTCAAGGTTGAATACGGCAAATCTGCACCCGGGGAGTGCAGATTTGAGGGAGTGTTTATTCAACGGTAAACCGGTATTTTAATTATTAGGAAATTACTCCGAGTAGTTGCGAAAGTTCACTGACTGAACGACTAGACGATCTAACATCTCAAACAACAACTTCATAATTAATGTAAACAAATATCAGTTCTACAGAAAAACAGCTATTCAATTATGTGTATTATGTCTTCCTTTGGAAAAAAAGTAATACCGTATTACTAACGTATTAATTCTATAAATTATCACACAATCGAGAGAAATATAAAGTGACAGCCTACGTCTTGCAACCTGCTTATAATTTAACATACTTATTTGGGGCTGATTTCAGTGGGAAATAAATTAAATAAGATGTTAAAGTTTAATAGAGGTTAATTTAAACATATGATAATGGGACAATTTAAATTATAACAATTATAATCGAAATATAAAATACACAAGTAATTTTATCATTTGTAACTAATATTGAGCCACCATTTATAATTTCATCTTCTGGGTGCATGTTTTTACACTGTTGGTTAACAATTATAGGATATTAGTTGATGTCACTGTATTATGCTAGATGATTATTAAAGTAACTAATAACTGATATCCTGTTATAACAACTCGTATCTACTGTAGGTAAGAATTTATAACAATTTCGAATATAATGACTACAGAGAAATTTAGTTGATGTAATGGATGTGATACACACTCGAAACCCCACTGAAACCTGTTGAAAATTTTCACTGAAACTAGTCGAAACTTGTGGTTTCAGGAATAAACGTCCTAAATCTGTTGAAACTAGTTTAAAAAAAACGTGACAAAAAGTTTCAGTGAAACTTGGAGAATGACTGAATCATCATAATTGGATATGCACATACGCCTCTGTTCACGGTTCGACGAATAGAAGCGATTGCGGCGAGTTACAAAGGTCAGTCTATTGTAACAATTGTATTGTGTGTGGCAATTCATTGTTTATTGACTCCGCTCTTTCTCAACATTCGTCGACAGGTTTCAACTGCGCGTTACAGGTTTCAGCAGGTTTCAACAGGTGTCAGTGAAGTTTCAAGAGGTTTCAAGAGGTTTCAATTGGTTTCAGCAGGTTTCAACAGGTTTCAGCAGGTTTCAACGGGTTTCAACAGGTTTCAGTGAAATGTTTCAGTAAAAGGTTTAGCTCGTGTATCTCGACCATTAGACAACCACTGATAGATTTTATCGATGCTACGCGCACGTTATTGCCAGCATGTACATAGACGACGAGCAGTTAGAGTCTGCCCACACGCTGTGCACACACTCGGGCAGACTCGGCTCAGCGGTACACATTACAGTGCTCAACCATGTCGGACCAGTACCGGCGCCATAAGTGTTAGGTACCGCCGTTCCACTACTAAACCTGTGCACAACATTCATTACAATAACTACTGTTAGCTTTAGAATTGAAAGTAACATTAGAAGTCAAATTGAGAATGTAAAAGTGGCACTCGTAAAAGACGATAATACGATAACAAATAATGTTCATCATAATTGGGTAATTACCGTAAACATCGAAGTTGAATAATTTATTGTTCTAAATTCTGTACGAGACAAACATCTGTAAGTTTGATTAATTTGGTCAAATGCTCCAAATGATGCATACAACATTTCTAATGTTATTTGGTCTTTTAAGTTGCAAACAATAGAATGTAGGGTTCTAAATGCCTAACTACGTTTAACATGGCAAATTAAGCAGAGACGATTAGAGGTGGCCTGCGTCCTCGTTCTGAATGTTTCAGCGGGGCCTCTGTTTTCTAAAATATACAACTACTTAACCACCAACATTATTTTAAAGGTATGATATTATTCGTACGATGGGTTATACTATTAAGGTTTATTTGAATTCAAATGGGACGCATAATGCAAAGGCTGACTTACGCAAGAGAGATTATGTATTTTTCACGGTCTATCATTGGTAGAATTTGTCACTAGTTGTTTGAATTCTTGGTTATTTACACACGGACCACGGTACTCAGACCCGTTGCCCGGGGGGGGGGTCCGAAAAGTTCGTACGAACCCCTCATGAGGAAAATGCTCAGTTGTTCACATTATCAGGTTTACTTCGGAGACGAAAAAAGATTAAAAGGTTCCAAAAAGTGATCTGACAAACCCACTCCGAAGATACAGGCCCATTTTTGCTCCTGACGACCCCCCGTCAAGAGGCCGATTACGGGCCTGGTACTCAAGTTGAGAAAAACCCGTAAATATATTTTAGAGAAGCTTCATAGCCTCACTCATTGATAGATTTCGTTTCAGTGTTCTTTGCTGTGTTGGTCCAACACTTAGCTGTCTCAACAACTATGTCTGTTATTCAAACTTAAAACTGACTGACGTTTGTGCATACAGTTTAAGAGAAGAAAGTTAACGTGAGGTAAGTTTACCCTAACCCTAAAGCGGTCAGGTTGTAAAAGTTAACACAGCAATGTTCTCGAAATGTTCGGCGTGACATTTCTCCTGGTTTCTTTCAACCAGCAAACTTTATTTTTTCCTTCCTGATACAGGTTTCGAAGTTTGACCAACGATGTCTTTCTAAGATCATCTCCAATTCTTCACTATTGACTTCTGGTGCCGCGTTGATGAAATGCAGTGATTTTTACGCGTGACGTTAATCCATTTCACTTGTTACCTTGTGTTTCGTTTGCAAGATAGCATAGTGCAGTTACTGAATATGAATGATGCGTACATCATGGACGAAAAGTGCCAGTAACAAATCCACTCTTCGATTTCGATTTGTCTTCGATTTGTCATCTTCTTCTTTTTGGATTTGTCTGCTTTGATTTGTCGTCTTCGATTTGCCTTTTATTTGCATTCCTTTTGATTTCAATTTCGATTTGTCTTCGATCCAACCTTCGATTGGACGTCTCAATGTTTTAGTGAGCTTTAAACACCCTTCATAAAGAATATTGTACATTTGTCAGATTGTAAGGATTAAATTTGCAAAACCGTTATCATTCCACTTTTCTGATGTGCATCAATACATGATTTTTGTATGTGCAAGTGCTAGAATTAGTTGCGCAGATGAGCTAGAATGTGTGGAATCTTGAAATTGCTTGCATTCATCGTGTCAAATAGTTGCTTACATTTTTATTGTGTAATTTACAATGTATACTACAGAATGAACTGTCAATCATTTTTTAAAATAAAGTGATGCAACAGGTATGGCAAAATTAATTCATTACCATAAAAAGTGCTAAGACTAATCTTAGACAGTAGGTTAGTCTCTCAAATTTTGAAATTGTGTTGCTTTCAATATCCGTTAGCGCTATAACTCTGTAAAATGTCAACAGCTTTGATAAACGTTACAAATAACTTAGTAATCAATAATATTCAGCATTGATCATTCCTTCTTAGCACGAATTTTAATATCGGCTGATCTCTCTTCATTTTAGCAAGTAATTATATTTCTTTATGATGAGGGGTATTTAGTTCAGTTGGTTAAGCGATTGCTTCTTGTTTGAAGGTCGTCGGTTTTATCATCCACTGTACTAATGGTATTGGAAACTTAGAAATAACAAGGAAATGCTTGTTCACTCCCTTGCTTCTGTTCAGTGAATTTTGTAGTAACTGGGTAGCAACGACAATAAACTGGCGTTGAAAGGTTAATATCACCGTTTGTATAATTATCTTTATAATGTTATGTAAACTACTGTTATATATTACTACACATTGCAGCACAGCAATGCAGCGATATTTGTATATATCTAAAGAGTTAAAAGTAATGTCCTTGTCAAGAAATAAAGAAAAGTTTTCAAAGAATAGTTTTCTAGCAATTGAAAAATTCGAAACAAAATTAAATTATTATCAATTTTCCAAAAATCTGGGCAAGTACAATTAAGAGAAAATTGTGTGAACTGATGTTCTACTCCCATATACAATAAACTACCAGTTTTTGAACAACGCAAATACCATTTTCTCAGTAATATGGTAAAGGTTACAAAGCAGTCATGCCAGACATTCTTTTATTTGTTAAATTTGACCAAAATAAATTCTGGAATTCATTACTTGAGACTGAGGCAGGCAAGAGTTGGTGTGCTGGGACTGACTGGAGGCATCGCGCAAACGTTGCCCCACCTGCCGTTGAAATTCAACTCGAAAAGTCCCTTCGTAGCTGTAGACATTGTGCCCGATATTCTTCCTGTTATATCTACGCACAAACAAGCGTCACTGAATGTCGTGCAACTGTTAATAACTTGTTTCTTACAAAATTGCAATTGATCCACAAAATAACAAAATTTAACTTTTTTTGCCGTGATGCAGGATCGGATATAGATGGTGGAAGGGCTGGGACCTAAATAGAAAAACACCTGACGACGGGGAGAGATAGCGGAGAACGAAAGTACCTGACGACGAGGGGGGCAGCAGCGGATGAAAATACCTGACGACGGAGGGGTGGGGTTGCGGCAGACGAAAAAATATCGGATGATTTTTAAAAACTAATTTGGTGGAAGGTCTCTCTTGATCAGTGACATGGGGCCGGGATCCCCCAGCAATCTGACCCTGCTCTGATATGTACTTAGGCCAATGCGTAAATAGGAAAAATAAATGAAAAAATATATTATGAAATCCACTTCAGAAAACTGTTAAAAGCTGATTTTTAAAGAGCGACTTTATTTTACCTTAAAACTTAATTATCTTTAAGAAAACACTACAGATAAACGAAAATAAATTGTAATTATAAAATCACTAGAAAAGAAGTCAAGCAGCTAGGCTTAAATGGTTTTCCTCTGTAGCAATTTGATGGCACTTCATAATTTAATGAAATAGAAAAATTGATGTTGATGTTATTTTCAGGTTGAATTTTCACATGTCAAAAATGATTCGGATATTTTAGAATGGTCTTTAGTCACGCAATTGGTTATCTCTAGAAATAAATTTACTATTTGAAATCAATCATGTTAACTTGAAATATAATGAAAATATATGAAAAACGTTTATATTGATTGCTATATTTCACGACTTATTTCATTAACATAAATAATGGCACATTTTTAATGCAGTATTCTGAAAATATTTTATTCCACAATTTCCTTCTATAAAACTCAAGTGCTTATTACATTTGATGTAATTGTTATGAAAAAGGTGTGCGCAACAGGAATCACCTAAAATAGTAAGATCGCTTGAATGTTATCAAGCAGATGTTCCATTCCGCTCCTGTTGTCACAGTGAACACTGAAGCTTGTAACTTGCAGGTATGCCACTCATTTGCAAAGATTTTACTAAAAAGATTTTTGAACTTGAGAACTAGCAATTGTGCTAAACTATTGCGTCATCCAAACTTGACTCAATTCTGCGATCTGCCATCGATGACCATAACACTCCAGACCGTTCTCAGCACTAAAGTTCTAAACTAATTAGTTAATAATTAAATAACTATAAGTTTGCAATGCAAACTAATAAGCCGATATTATTGTTGACACTAATTTTTGACGAAATTCATTAACACAACTTTTGATACTAAGCAATCATCAAAGTCATCGATATGTAGATCAATAAAGCAAACTAACTTATTGGAGCTGCTGAACAGTAGATTCCTGCGTCTTTCGAATGAGTAACTGATCCTGGATTCAGTCCCCAATAGTTATGCATGCAGTCTCCAACAGTCGATTCGTTACCGGCGCAGATGACACCTGTCAACCAGATCTGTCCCGAGCCTTGACCGTATCCTGCTCCAAACGCGTTGAATGGAAGACCGTTTGTGTACCTAGAAACATTCGAACCTGATCTGAATCCAGTGGAGCATATTTTACAAAATGTGTACGGCGCACAATACAGTAAATTTACATAGTTACATCTCCTTAAACAATTGATGGCCCACTGAGTTGTTAATGAAGTCCAATTTTGTCAGAGGCAGGAATGCGAAGGGGCAATCAATACATTGAAAGACAACAACCTTGTGCAATCTGGTCACTGCTATCTCTTTATTATTGTGACTGGCAACTTGTCTGTTATGACTGACAGAACAAGTTATCACTTTTTGCTGCAAGAAACGAGAATCATGAACGGAGACTCAGTTAGCACAGAACTGTGTTTTTAGACGAAGAACGACCCGTAGACTATTGCTTATGGATCTCAGAGTGCCTGACGGTTGGTAATTAGACAACAGATCAGACAGATACTGAGGTATTAACTTAATGCATTATGTAAAGGTCAATGTTTTCCGCTCAAAAGTTATCCTGTGCTCGTTTGGAAGCCAATATAGCTCGTTTTTGAAGACTATGCATATGAACGCTGTGCATATTTACGCCGTTTAACAAATTTAGGACTCGGCAATTTATATATCATGACCAAAATATGTCGAAGGTTCTTCGTCTGAGAACTTCATAAATTCATTCCCACTGTCCTCTAATATTGAATCCGAGAAACTGAAATGTTTCACGACTTTCCTATTTTTACTCTTTCCAACTTTCGTTTCCTAATTCTAATTTTGTGACTTTCAAGGTGCTTTGAAGTTTTGTTTTCTTTTCCTCAATACCTTGACCGGCTCTTTTGCGGGCGATTTTTATATTTTAAAGCGGCCATTTTGGTCCGTCAAACTTGCTGACTGCGAGTGTCATATCATCAGAATATCGAAAGTTGTTTATTCGTATGATACTAATTTTATCATACTGACGAAGCAGAACATTGGAGAAGGACAGTGATGAACAAGAACACTGTAGAAGGACGACGCGGAAGAATAAAGGCACTGAAAAACAGGGACATTGAACACAAAGATTAAGAAAGAGATTCAATCTCATTTTTTGAAAACTGTTGCTAGAGCTGACTAATAAAACATCAGTGCACAGACAAACGAAAAATCGAATCTTTAACGATTTAACTAAGTCTCGAAATTGCCATTCTTCTGAAACGCGATAAAATCTAACGGGCTGAAAAACATATCCTGTTAGAAATGGGAGAGGGTGCAAGAAGATGAGGTCGTCAGATGGATGGAAGAGAAAACGGAATTGACTGAACTCTTGTTACATGATCCCTATATGAAGCAGCAATGGACAGAAGTAGATAGAGCAAGTTGGTCATGGTGCCGCAAGAGAACGTTAGTGACCTGACTGCACAGGGCGACAAAAGGCGATGTCTTATGACAAAGTAATAAATAGCCACATAATTTCAATATCTTAAATTGTTTAAATTTTAACGTAACTGAAATGCAAAGGAGAAAATAAACATGACGGATTGTTGATTCAATCATCGTGGTGTCCTGTCTACTGGATATTTATTAATAGTTCAGTGGCTTAGTAGCACGTTTCTAACTTTATCGTCCGATCGGTGAGTCTAAACAATATGTTTCCCTATTATTCGATGCAAAGGCTTGTCAAACTGTTGTTAGCCTACTTACATTATTACCAATCAGCAAAGTGAGTTTTGTTAGTGTACCGAGTGAGTTTGTTCTATTAATGAGGAACGACTGTAGGACGGTCAGCACTGGGCGAGCTGTTAACATTGACGATGTTCAAGATAAGGTCATCGAGTTCAAGTTAGATGTTTAGGCCAAAACTATCAGAGCAGGGCGGATCCAGGGGTGGGGTCGATTGAGACGACAGCCAACTCCCTGTGACTTCACACCCGTTAGACCCCCCTGTAGACAATATAAGAGTCTAGAAAAATATTATTTTGTTGTTCTTCATGCTATATGTTATAACGTCCATGAAATTGCTCCCTAAACATAACATCGCCCCTACACAAAAGTCTAGATGCGCCCCTGTATGTGAGTTCTGATAACAACTCATAAGACGCAATGACCGATTGCCGCCACTGAAACTATTAGTAATACCTGAAAGTATATTCATGTATGCCATTGAGGTAATGAATGCAGACTATATTTTCGTTTTTTCTTTAACATTATTTATTACTCGATTGCGGATGCGCTACTTGTAAACGGGAATCTGTAAATAAGAGACCTGATTTTATTAACATGTTTTATATAATATGTAGTTTTTGTAACTTTTGTAAACACGATTTATCAGAAATGAATTTGTTTCAATCTCCTTCTTCGCAAGATCGGTCCAAAATGAATCAGTTATCATACAATATTAGAGACAGATATTATTAGATAAAAATTTCAAAACGCCGATCAAAAAACGGTTGTATATAGAAACATTCATGCCAACCCTTTCCCATGAAAACCTTTACACAAAACGTCGCCAGTCTTGTCGTTGATTCCAACCGACGTGATCGATCCCCACAGGTCGTTGTAGTAGATCTCAACTCGACCAATATGTGGATCGCCTGGGGTTACTGGGTTTATTATTCTGATTGGATATCCTGCAATTTAAAGTTATAAGTATTAGATCAAAACTTACTGATTACTGATTACTCTACCAATGATATAGTAATGAATCAATTCGCATACTCAGAACAGCTTGAAGTAAACAACGATGGGAAGAATTTAATAATGTACTCAACTGATATTAGCCAGATCATTGCAGTAGATTTTGAAATAATTGTCTTCGCATCACAACCATAGAAACATGATACTGTTGAGAAGAATTATGGCTAATTAAATGCAAGGCTATTACATTGTAACTAAGGAAAAATGTTTACAAATACAGGTGTATGTAATTACCCGTCTCACAGTTAACCCCAGTGACCCCATCCTGACACAGACACGTGTAACTGTTGAGATTGTCTGTGCACGTTCCATTGTTGAGACACGGTGAACTGATGCATTCGTTGTACGTTGTAACGTCTTTCGTTGTAATAACAGTAACAATAGAATTTTATTGATGCAATACGGGACATTCATCAGTTAAACCAACTCAATAAACAGATCAGGATATGCAAGATTTATAAATTACTCAGTTTCAGAATTATTTTAATTTTTATACAAGACATGGATGATCTTGACTTTCACGAGAACAATATGCTCTCAATGTCATAACATTGTTTACATATCCAGATATACAATACGTTCTTGTTACTAACAAGAACGTATCGGTCCTCATATCGGTCCTCATATCGGTCATCAGCTCTACATTCAAACTGTAATTAAAGACGCAGCAAAATATCCATTACACATAATAAAAGGTAACATCTAAATTAATTTTACTTTCTCAAATTGATTGAAATTATAGTTGTAACATCTATTACTAAAAACCAATTTACCATTTTTTATGTCATATAGAAATGTTCAACCAATGTCAGAAACAGTTGAAACATCATCATTCATCATAATTAACAGTTTAGCGTCGTTTTTTCTGCGCAAGCACAGGTTGGACGTTTCCCCCATAGAAGCCATTGTGGGATTGTTTGAAGCTCCGGGTGCATTAAATGCATCCGGTTGTTTTTTATGCCGGATGAAAACAATTGCTCCAGCATTAATTTATTGAAACATCTGGTCCGAACAAGTCAATATGCCTTCGTATCTTGCCAGCAATTACGAAATTCACAGTTTTGATGAACAGAGGCAAGAGGACGAGCAAGTATAACTGAGGTTGAAGAGTAACTTAACTAGGCCAGGTATTAAGTCTACTACCCTTCATGCACAATGCGAGCGTTTAACCAAATGAAGTAACTCATATCTAAATATATACATATATAGAGTAACGATTAAACACTAGCATTTACCACACATATATCGCAT
>JAQFZK010000344.1:0-11315 GCA_034695905.1 Fridericia nemoralis | reverse complement strand
TATGTAGATGTATATTTATTTCAGATATGGTTTTGTGACGTTCGAGTCTTCAGAGGATGCTGAGAAGTTGATGAAGAGAGAGGTTAGTTGCATCAAGTCCCTGCATCGTCAACTGATGAATAGTTAATTAGACTGCTGTCTAGCGTTAGCACTTGGTTCGTTTAAATAAAAAAAGGTGTGCTTAAATGTGTGAGTATAAAATACTGTAATCCTGTAGGTGTTGATCCAAAAAACTGAATTATATTATACAACTAGTTGAAACGTTATTGCTGGGATAATGGTTTCAGCAGGGCCGGTTTTAGCGGTGTGTAAACTGTGCAACTTCTCAGGGCCCATAAAGTTAAGTGGACTTTCAAATGTCCACAAAAATATTGTAATTATTTCCATCTTGGTCGTTAGGTATTTTTATCCACCGCTACCCCCAATCAGTCCACCAGTCGCCAGGTACTTTTGTCCGCCGCTCGTCGTTAGGGACCAGTGCTGTGTACTCTGCACTCAGTGTCCACTGTATCCTGAGACCGGCGCTGGGTTTAGAGTTAGTTTTCTTGTGAAATCCTACTCTATACAAACAAGGTTCAGATGAAATACCACAAGGGTTCAGTGCCTCTTATCTGAATATATATCTTGCACAAATAAGTGTACAAATTACTTTGAATTAGTGTACAAATTAGTTGTAAAATCAGTACACTATTCCTGTTGTGATGTTTGCCCAGGGAGATCATGTACAGTTCAAGGACAGGAAGCTGAACATTGGGCCAGCAATCAGGAAACAGGTTCGTTGTCATTTCATCAAACATCAAGTATGCTCACGGAAAGTGTTGTACACTATTGTCTATTACATAATATGTAATGTTGATATGGTAATATAGTTTAATATGGTAATATTATTACCATATTAAACTATATTACCATATCAACATATTACCTTTCGTTTTGGTGCAAAATTGTCCGAAATAGGCTTGGTTCAAATTTGATTTTGGTCATCCAACTATAGAAACTTATGCTCGGTTGCACAAAGAAATTTTTAACCTACAAAATTAGCAGTGTAAGCTGAACCAGGTTAATAACGTTGAACCAGGTTAATGACTTTAAACTGATGTCTGTAGCACAAAATATTAACCAAGGTTAATGAGCAGATCAGCCAGTCGTCAATTGAAACAGGTTACATATGGCGCATGAATCATCATCGCTCAATCGCAGCGCGTGAATTGAGTCCTACCGCTAACGGCGCTAAGGCCTGTTGCGCATGCACTGTCGTAGAGTCAATTAACGAAAATAGAAATAATCACATTTTAACCCAGGAGTAGTCAATTTAATTGTACACAGTACATTTAATTGAACAGAGCCAGGTTCAGCACGCTAATCCGCCGAGTCTGTCGATTTAGCACATAGAAGGTTAACCTGAGAAATCCTAAAAAAGAAAACCTACCTGAGAAAACCTACAAAGTTACTGGTTGAGAAAAGCAGTTGGTTAATTTATTGTATCAAAATAGATAGAAATTGAATGAACCATGACTCTAATCAGAGTTTATTTACCCCTGGAGTAATATTTGCAGCACTGTGTAGATGAAGTGTTGACAATTTGGGTACATTCATTGTGTGTGTGTATGTGTTTATGTGTGCATTTGTATATCTACTGCTATTATGATTACATGATCTCTATCGTTATATTTGTTTACAGCAAGCCCTGCCACGAATATATGGTCAGTATTCCACTTTCTATGAAAAGCTTCTCTTTGGTAAGTAGTGTCTACATTTTTTTCATTTCAAATATGCCGAATATTTTGAAAATTGGAACAAAACTGTATTCTATGACACAGTCATCATCATCATCATCATCATTAGGCAGTTTCAACTTTGTTCAACACTCATTCACATCACCTGCCATGTGCTTCATTCATTGGTAGCCTAATCTTGACATCCATAAAAAACCTTCTCATTGTCAACTTATTCGATTGTGTTTCAATTGGATGGGTAACTTTTTCAATCATTTCAGTAACATTCCTTTATATTTATTTTACAGTATCATTTGTCCATTTCAGTATCATTGGTCTCACATGTGAATCATCAGTATCATTGACCCCACATGTGAATAGGCCCAGCGTCAATCTTTTTGTTTTTGAAGATTTTATTACTCTATCTTCATCTAACATCACCACATGGCACATGCCCAAACCATAGCAGTCAACATTACAAGGTTTGGAAGTGCACACCGTCAACTCTTTTGTCTGCTTTTGACTTGTTTCTTTTTTCTAATAAGAAAATTAATAATATTAATTTATGAATAATAGTGCGATTAATGCAATAATAACATTCAGTGAATTTTACCTCAAAAAAGAACAGGCCCGCAACCAGCTACCTCGCGGAGGGGGAGGGGAGGAATTCGTTAGGTCGCACGGTGGGGGTTCGTCAGATTAAAAACGAACCTTTGGGATCCATGTTTCTTCTCCAGGGCAAGGCCATTTAATATCAAAAATATGAAACAGTTATTTGTTTTCTCGTTGTGGTGCCCCTCACCCCCTGGTTAAGGGTCTTAATATTATAACTTTTAGGAAATGTTGTGGTATATTTTATGAATCTTTTCAATATTTAAAGAAAGATTTTAAAATGTATACCAAATGACCAAAAAGACCAGATCTGAAACAAAATGAGTAAAACAACCAGATTAGTATGAACTGTTCTTAAAATAGCACAAATACTGATTAGAATGGGGGTGTAAAGTGAAAATATTTGACGAGCGGGTTGGAGAGGGGGAGGTAGCGGCGCGAACAAAAATACATTATTTTGTACATTTATTACCTAAAAACATGCTATTTTCACCTTTTTCTTTCACATAAAAACTTATTTTTCTACTTTACAAAAGACCAAACATGACATTTTATAAAGAAATCGGCCCAGGTAACCGGCTCGACTCTAAAAAGATGACCAGATTGAGTATTTTCAAACAGTGGTAACGCTGGTTACATCTTATATTTAATTATTTATAATTTTTGATACCAGAAAGGAGAGATGTCATGTGCAATGGATGTGTTCATGTTGCTGCGCTGTGTAGAGTCCAACTCTGCAGTGGCTGGTCTGGCAGCAGCAGCCAACGCAGCGGCCGTGCTGTACGCCAATGGAGTTCCCTACACGTTTCACAACGGACTGGCCATGTTCCATCAGAATCCTGGGGACTCTTACGCTGCTGCATCGGCCATGCATGGCCTGCCACAAGTTGTAAGTGTCTCTCCTTTGTCCATGGACCATCTATTTGTACTGCTCAACTGTTGAGAAGCTCAGAAACATTGTAGGTGTTCATTGCAAGGGGTTTACATAAAAGACACCTTCTTTGTCATAACCCAGGGTTTAACATAAAAGACAGCTTTTTGTTATAACCTATTACTTTTAAATGTTAGTATATATAATGGTGCAAAAATATTTTGTAAAAATGCATTATTCACCTATTCTGTATGGGGGTAGTGGTTGCGGTGATTTGTTCAATTTAAATGGTCGTAAAATGTCTGCATCCATGTCAATGGATGTGGATTGTCTGTAGAGGTGAAGTCTGATAGGATTGTATTATATCCCACTACCAAATGCACAGATGAAATTCTCATTTTCATAATTAGTATCCTTCACTTTAGATTTAATTTCACTGTGATAAGTCGCAGTTAATTACAATTAGTTAGTCAAAACAGTTAGTCAAATTTAGATATCCATAATTACTATTAATTTGTTCAGCATTCTGCTTCTAGATCTGGCTGGGGGGACAACTTTTCACAGAGATATTTTCATCCTGTATCTACTGAAATTAATTGTTCATAATTTCCTTTCATTGTACTTTATTACAAGTTGATATTACAGGTTATATACTTTGTTCAAAAAACAGCCAAAGATGAAGCAATTACAAGTAAACAGTACATGAAATTTCATCTAAAGCTTTGATTGAAAATGGAGACATTTTTAAGGCACTTTACTGATTACTAAACTGGGATTTTTCAAATGAGAATTCAGATGTATTAACATTAATGCCTGTTTACTTACTTGAATTCGCTTAGTATATTGTATGTTAGCAACTTGTAAGTCCGACTCACTTCTGATTATAGGCTAATAGCAGCCGTTTAAAGAAACTTCAGCAATTTATCAAATACTATTTTGTCGGAAGTTCTTGACAGACTTATTCACACTGCCTGTGTACAATTTAATTCTATGCCACAACTGGCAATATGTGATATAGCTGAGAGTCTGAGCGCTGCAGCATCAACTACAACAGCCACCAATGGATGCTGAGCCGGGCTGAGGCCATCGACTTTGTGTGATATCATAATGGTCTGATGAACTTGATCATGCAGTTATGCTTGTGTTCGGTGAACGTCTTACATTCCATGTTGCAGCTGTCGCTGTGTGTTTGTGTTCTGTCGTGTCTTTTCCAGTGCTGTGTGTGTGTTTTGTGTTCGGTTAGCGACGTTTTACTTTATTACAAGTTGTTCTTAATGTTGTTATTGCCGTTCTTTTTATTGTTGGTGTTGTGATATTTGATCTGTTGCAGTAATCTCATTTTGTTTTTTCACTCTGCGATTCATTGCCCTTCGCATGTCCAGGGGCTGTGTCGAACAGAGTTGACCCGAGTCTAGATTCGTTTGTTGTTGCTTGTTGCTGATAATGTTGTGTGCTGTAGATGATGATTTGTATGAACTTTATTTTCAACTGTTCTGGGTGTAGCAGCGTTAATTCTAACTCATTATTTGAATCTGTCTGAAGTTTCAGATTGCTGTTATTATAATATATGTTTATAAAGTTAATTTTAATATGTTATGTAGATAATTGAATTTATTTAGTATATCAATATTTGCTTGGTTGCACTGATTGATTGATTTACCTGACTTACAAAGCAGTAGTCTGCCATGGACCAGTGGGGGAGCTGATTATTCAATTGTTGATGTTTCAATCCATCCCTCTACAGACTTAATCATGTTCTTTCAATGACTGAATTCTTCATTGACCGACTGGCTAACTAGTCGGTGTGTTGGCTGATTGATTGGATGGTGGTTAGCTGATAAGCCTTGCAGATTATTGGTTTTGTATTTCTTGAATTGGTCGCAGGTTAGTTCGCCAGTGTGATTTATCAATGTAGTTTATCTTTTTTCTAATTTGGCACTTATCAAATCATACAACTCATAGACTAGTCGACTATCAGCCGAATGAGCTTATCAAATCACACAACTGATAGACTATTTAAATATCAGCCTAATGAGCCTATCAAATCACACAACTGATAGATTCTTGGAACATCAGCCTAATGAGGCTATCTTGCTGTAGTGATTATATAGTTAGTGGTTGGTTGGTTGGTTGGGTTGTCAGATAATAGTTGGGTACAACTATCATACTGGTTTTATCATCATTTTACGACCGTTTTTCTCCACACACCTTCAGCATCAACGTGATGATGAATTATAATTTCTACGGGTCGGACGATCAAATGGTTGGAGAAAGGCCCCTGTTGAATTAAGTATATTTACTGTTGCTACAGTCTTCACAATAACAACGTTCCCTGTTTCTCAAAGCCAATGCAGCTCTACCCTCGAGTTAAGGATTTGTGTGCACATTGCTCATTGTTTACAATTTGACAGTCATCTAGGCTGAGTTGTTGGTGGTGGTGGCGTGTCGTGTGCTGTGCTGTTTTGTTTATAGCAATTGTTCATGTTTCGTTCTGTGTGTGTGAGTTTGCGTACAGTTTAGTTTGTTGGATAATGTCAATGGTGATAAATTAATGATGTATTGAACTGATTGTTGACTATATTGAACTGTAGAACTGATTTCGTTATTAAGTTCAGTGAGAATGCAGAACACAGATTGATTTGTATTATTATTTAACTAACTTGTGATTTGTGGTTTGTTTATAATTTTACAAGTAGTAGTGAGATGAATTTCACAGTTTTCATTGACGCTCTTGATCTTCAGTTCTCTGTAATACTATTTGCATTGTTGTTGTTGTTGTTGTTGTTGTTGTTGTTGTTGTTGTTGTTGTTGTGATTCTTGAAGATGTGAGACTGTAGTTTAGAGAGAGAAGAACTTACAACTTGGCTTGTTGCTACTAAAGTTTTCTGTTCAGTTGACAGTCTTGTTTCTTTGTGTTGTGTCACTTCTGCACACCGTTCTATAATATTTTACAGTGTTTTATAAAAAGCCTTTTCTCTCTGGTTTGATTACACACTGTTCTTTATTATGTTCTATATAATTATCCTGATTCGAAGAATTTCATCAAAAATTCAAAGAGAAATTATCATCTAGCACACACAATAATTAACCACGTATAATTAAATTTTGTTTGTAAATGTTACCTTTTCAGAATTTTTTTTTCACAATATTTTAATGAAGTTGTAATTATAGTAATTGTATATATATGGAAGATTAATACAGAAGACAACAATGCAAAGATAAATTAAACAAACTACAATCAACTAGCTGCAGGCAAAGTGCAAAAAGAACATGATGAACAGAAACAGCTATAAATCTGAAATATATATGTACTTATTCTTCTAGGTGTCACATCTTTCAAAGCGTGATTACAATGCCGTTGCATATTGTGTTAGTTTATGTATAGTGTATTAGTGTTATAACACTATATTGTCTTATGATGTAACACATTTGTAAAACTCTTCTTTCTGCTACACTGCGCCTGTCATCTGTGATACTAGACTGATTGTCACACGTTGCTGTCCCATAGACTGGTGTAGGTACAGTAACTGATCTCAAGTGATTTTTAAAGACAGTTTCTGCAGTTGAACAGAACACATTCTGGTCACTGTGGGAGTTCAACTATATCTCTGTTGAATATTTTCATTGCATTACTGCGATAATTACTATTATTATTATTATTATTATTATTATTATTATTATTTCATTTTATTTTATCTACAGTCTTGTGAGGCTGAAAAAGGCACGGAGTTGTTACCAACCGTAGTGATGAAAAAGTCCAGTCGTTTTATTGTTTAAAATCTAAGCATTATTTGTGCCTAATTGGTTCACTTGGTCCGTGTATGTACGTTGACAACACAGATGCATGCAGCAGGTCTCGGTGGTTCGCCGGGTGGAGGAGCCGCGCTCCCTCTCGTCGTCTCTCCCCAGCAGTACCAGCTTGTCCCGGCTGCAGCTGCTGCTGGATACTACGCCGCTGCTGTGTCGTCTGGCCAGGCTGCTGCAGCTGTAAGGAGACTACTGTCCTGTCAATATTTGATCATCGTTAAAATTTAAAGTCCTGGTATTTATTGTTCTGATTATTTAGTCAGGACATAGTTACAGTCAATACTTTCTAATGAAGCCGCTTCTAAATTATTAGAACTTATTTAGTACTTTCATTAGGATTAATTGCACTTTTAATCCGGGAGAGAAATAGAGATTAAACCCGAGAGAGAGAGAGGGGGGGGGGGGGAGAGAGAGACAAAGATGTTTATTTTTTTTAGATGACCAATTCCCAATTTCTAGTCTCTAGCTAACTGGATTCTTATAATATCTTATTGCCAAGTTATTGGATTGTACAAGCTGCAGACGTAGCAGCTTCAGTAGTTAACCACTTGAAACGAGTGAAGCAGCTGCTTGTTTCTTAATGGCTCTGTAAGTTTTAACAACAAAGAAATCTGTAAAGCGTTGCAACACCTCAAAAGAAATCATGCAGCGCATAGCCAGTAACACCGTTACAGAAACAGAGCATTGCAATGTACACAGCCACTAGGTAACTTTCTCTATATAAGTTGTATCTGTAATAGACGTGTTGCCAGACTGAGAGTCGATTGGTGTACACACGTTGTAGGGAGGTGGTGGTGCAGCCATGATGAGTCCAGGATCAGTGCAGTTTGTAACTGGGTCTCCCTGGCAGTGGGCCTCTGCTGGACAGGTTTGTTCAGTTCACAGCGTTGTGTTTTTATTTGTTTAATGATAGTCAAGGTTTCTTCAATGATAGTCAAGGTTTCTTCAATGCAATTTTGGTCAAGAATGTAGTGATATGAAATTGTTTAGTGACAATATCTGTGTTGTTTAAGAATTCTGCTGCTTGCTTTAAAGAAATTATTGATAAAGTATGCCAAAATTAGAAATCTTAGTGAAGTGACAATTTTTATAGCTTAAAATTCTGAAGTAACTGAGTTAATATCTCAGTTAATAACTGAAGCAATATAGCACGTTGTGTATGTTTCATGCAGCCTACTATGGGCCTGACAATGTCTACTGGTGGGGGAGGCGGATCCCTGACTGGTGGGGGCACACTGCCCCTCACTGCGGGCTCTCTACCCCCCGGGGTACACCTGCAGCGAGCAGTGGCCCAAGGCAATGCATCGTCAGGAGGGGGTCAGTTTATCTACGGGATGCCAACCCTGATGACACACCCTGAGCTCGTCTATCAGTCGTCTCCTCAGCTGGCAGCAGCAGCAGCTGGATCCCAGCAGCAGTACAACGTGGCGGTGGCAGCTGCAGCCCAGCAACAGTATAATGCAGCTGCTGCGGCGGCGGCCCAGCAACAGTATAACGCGGCGGCCCAGCAACAGTATAACGCGGCGGCCCAGCAACAGTATAACGCGGCGGCTCAGCAACAGTATGCAGCAGCAACCCAGCAACAGTATGCTGGCTATGAATACACCGACCCTCAGCTGTTGGACTGCTGTACTAATGAGGTCAGATTGACCTTATTCTGTTATGCATTGTCATATGTTTTTATTTTTGTCATATTTATTAGTTTATTAGCGGGAAAGGCAATTGCAAACCACCTCGAACAAACAAATAAAAACACATCCCAGACGAATATTTGGCACAACCAAATGAACCTGCCAATAGGCAAAACACTTGAATTACTTCATGCCAAATTACTTCATATTATGAAAAAAATTAATTTGCTGAAGTTTCAAAAATCTAAAAATGTTTATTCCAATACATAATTTTGGTAGGTATGAAAGTATATAACTGGATGCGGCGTAACGCTGTTTCAATTGGTCCTTTAGTCAGTGATCGTACCAGTAAAGGTGCACTTCATTCACCTCCACCGCACAGGCCTTTCAGCTATAATGTTAACTATTGTATTCTATACAATGAGCATGACTAGGGCTTCAATTACGTACAAGGATCTAGCTGGCGGTTCCTTAAATAAAGTAACAAAACGCTTGTAGGCCTCTGGGGGTTCAAAATGCATCATATATTTTTTGTTTGTATGTATGTAGCATTTCTTTACTGCGCATTATATGTCTTCCTCTGACAATCGTAGGCGCAGGGAAAGAGACGGCTACAGGCGGTAAGCAACATCAAACAAGTGGGTCATTTATTATTTGCATTTCTTAAGAATTATATATTTGGATTGAAACAAAATTCTAATTTTAAAAATCCGTCATTAAGGACCGAGTTGTGTAACGATTTTTATCGATTGCTACCATTGTCACACATGCAGGCAGGTCTGATGCTCGACACAAACTCATCTGTGACGGCGGGCAGTCTGGGGGGCGCCACCATGGTCCCATCGTCTGCTGTGGGAGGGGGTCAGGTCCAATATGTTCAGATGCCCTACGCCCTGGCAGCCATAGCGGCCAGCATGGGGGGCGCCACGGGGCCACAGCACCCCACACAGAGCCCTGGGACCACTGTGGATCACCATCACCAACAGTCTACGCATCATCATCACCATCAGAAGCAACAGTCGTACGGAGTCAAGAGGGTCCTTGCTCCCTCCATGATTGTTGGTGGGGGGGCCCCGGGCAGTGGGGCAGTGTACGGCATGCCCCCGCTCAAGATCATAGCGGGGCAGGGGGGGCAGAGGATCGTGAGTAGGACTGTGTGTGCCTCGTCTGGGCCGGTCACTGACTTTCAGCTTGTGCCAAAGTCTTCCGATGCTTAACAATCGTTGCTTAGCAACGGTCGCTTGTCAACGGGAGGATTGCATAGCAACAAGCAGTGAAAGTGATGTAGGAACTGTTCCTTATCGTGTCTTCCTATCTACACATTGTGTCTCAGACAAGTGCCTATGTCCAGCTCTATTTACAACTCATTCAACCACTGACGTTGAAGTCATCTTCTGATCGTAATCGCAATGTGTAATTATTCTTCAATTTGTATTAAATGAAATGTTGTGCTGTGTTCAGTGAAAGTTGTTTAACTGGATGACGTATTGTATTGAGATGAATGACCATGTTGAATTGGTTGACTGCTGTTGTGTATTTAAGTTGTTGTGTGGAATCGTTGGTTACCTTGATCATTGATCAGATGTCTTCATGGTTCTACACTGTGGGTTGCCACTTGTGTGTGTGTCTCCTTGCAAATGCTTCAGAGATATCTGTATACAAACAATTGACCAATCCCTCCTAGCTCAGACTTGGATAAGCTGGATAGGCCTATTTGCATTTATTATTTCATTGGGGGGAAATTCTGCACTGGTTATTTGTTTTCGTTCACTGCATTGCTTTCAAAAATCTTGTTTCAGATTTTATACCTATTGGCTTGCTGTAGGCCGTGCATGTATTCATCCTGTTGTGTTGAATATGTACAGTAACATTTGATACACGTTATGCTTTTATTTACTTTCAGTGCATTTGAAAATTTTATGTTAACCTATGCAAATGATAGGAGAATGCACGTGGTAGTACCAGTACACATGCATGCATGTGTGCCTGTATATGCCTGTGTGTGTGTGCCTGTGTGCTTGTATATAGGTCTGTGTGTGTGCCTGTGTGCTTGTATATAGGTCTGTGTGTGTGCCTGTGTGCTTGTATATAGGTCTGAGTGTGTGCCTGTGTGCTTGTATATAGGTCTGTGTGTGTGTGTGTGTTTGAATATACATGTAAGTGTGTGCTTGTGTATACATGTTTGAGTGAGTGTATGTCTGTGTGTGCTTCTATGTACCTGTTTGTGTTTGTGTGCGCTTGTGCCAGAGAAGTTTTATTTGATAATTGAAACAGTATGTAGGCTCAATACCTGTGTGTTTGTGTGTGTGTTTGTGTGTGTGGGTGTCTGTTTGTATGAAAGTGTTTCACAGTGTCTGCCTGTATGTGTGCGTGTATGTGTATATGTTTGTATGTGTGGTTGTGTGTGTTGGAGTGGGTTGGTTAGTAGGAACAGTCTGTGTAGGCTCAATTGTGTTCTTTATTGTTTGTGATATGACTGCTCACCCAACTCACTGACCTTCGATGTCAAATATCATCGCTGTAGCTGTATGTGTCTAGCCATAATGTGTATTGTTTTGTGTGTACTGTGTGTATGTGTGATGATGTTTGTGTGCACGTGGTTGAATGTGTGCACGTGGTTGAATGTGTGCACGTGGTTGAATGTGGGAAAGAACGAGAGAGAGAGAGAGAGAGAGAGAG
>JAQFZK010000343.1:0-11323 GCA_034695905.1 Fridericia nemoralis | reverse complement strand
CAATTGCATTGACCAGTTGACATTGACCAGTTGACATTGACCAGTTGACATTGACCAATTGCATTGACCAGTTGACATTGACCAGTTGACAATGAATGACCAGTTGACATTGACCAGTTGACAATGATCAGTTGACATTGACCAGTTGACATTGACCAGTTGATAACTCTTTCAGTTGGTTTACATTGGCTAGTATTGTCATGACTGTTCAATATTACTTAGAAAAACTGTATTAAGTAATAATTAAAATAATTTATGCTTTTAATTTATACATTTTGTCCAAGTATTGTATCATCTAGTGTATAATCCATTAACAATCGAATGATGTACAATTGGAGAGTGCAACTTTAAGTCGTTGATAGCAAAGTATCGTTCTTCAATTTGAGGGGTGTGTATTAAATTTAAGCGTAAAATGATACACAGTTATTTTAAATGAACTTGTACATTTTGCTTCTACACGTCCTCGCACTGTCACACTGTGATACTTTAATGTAATTTTAGTGCACTGCGGTTGTAACATTAGTTTGTACCTGTTTGTGTAAATGTATCCTTGTCTGTCTGTGTGTGTGTGCAGTGTGCCATACAGTCGCCCAGTTTCCGCGTGCGTGACTTCACCGTGCTCGATGCCCTGCCCTACCCGATAATGCTTAGCTGGCAGGGAGGCATCATTGAGGAAGAGTAAGTGCAAGGCTTTTTGTGTGCCGTTCAAAATTCAACAATATGGGTAGCTGCTGTTTAGTATAACTATGGATACATATGTTAAGTGTGAGATGTTTTAAACAAGTTAAATATTAGGCCATTTGTAATAAAAATTGGTTAAAAATTACTTATTAGGCGGTCTGTTAGACAATGTGTTCTTTTCGGAGTCATTTATGTGCTAGGGTGTTCAGGGTACTCGTAATAAAATATTTAAAAAAGTGTTTGGTATATTTTGGAAAAGGGTAACTTCGTCCAATAGAGGTTCCTTGGTTATACGTGTTGTTGTATTGATACATGTAAGCATGTGCCTTTGTGTTTATGTGTATGCTTATGCTTGGATGAATGGATGTTAGTGACTTTGTCTGCGACTGAATCAAGTTATTTACTTTTAGGCATTGTTAGGCAGTAATGTGGTGGTGTCATTGTTGCTGTTCTTCGTGTCACTGTTAGGCAGTAATTTGTTGTTGTTATTGTTCCTGTTCTTCGCATCACTGCTAGGCAGTAATCTCTTGTTATTGTTCCTGTTCTTCGCATCACTGTTAGGCAGTAATTTGTTGTCATTGTTCCTGTTCTTCGTGTCACTGTTAGGCAGTAATTTGTTGTTGTCATTGTTCCTCTTCTTTGCATCCTTTACTTCGAGCCACTGTTGGGCAGTAAGGTGTTGTTAATGTGTTGTTAATGTTCTTGTTCTTCATGACACTATTTAGTAGTAGTGTATTGTTGTCATTGTTCCTGTTCTTCGCTTCACTAGGGGCGGCAACTCGATGACAGTCTGCACTCAGTTCCACACGTTTCCCTTCCTCAAGCAGCTGACCTTCTACAGGAAGGAAAAGTTTGAGCTGGAAGCTCGCTACGCTTCCAACGACATTCCACCGGCCAACTCGGCCATCGGTGAGTCGCCTTAAGGCCAGTTCAGACGGACTAGAGATCTCGGCTAGAAACTAGCGCGAGAAACT
Source organism: Fridericia nemoralis (assembly GCA_034695905.1). Taxonomy (NCBI): domain Eukaryota; kingdom Metazoa; phylum Annelida; class Clitellata; order Enchytraeida; family Enchytraeidae; genus Fridericia; species Fridericia nemoralis. Next base: position 9,668 of record JAQFZK010000343.1, on the reverse strand, counting down.
AGCCGAATAGAGCAGTGTTCTAATCAGGGCTTGTGCGAGTTTTTCTCGCTAGTTTCTTGCCGTGTAGGACACACGAGCAAGAAACTCGCGCTACTTTCTCGCGCTAGTTTCTTGCGCAAGTTTCTCTCTCATTTTCTCTTCAATGTGTACTTAGCTTTACAGAGAGTTGCTCAGAAATATTCAACAACAGCAGCTGCTGCATGTAGCACCTATTTTGAATTATTTAATATCAAGAGTCTTATGCAAACAAATTGTAGATGCACAGTTAATTTTTCAAATATTTCCTTTCTCCAAAATGCCACTGCAGCATGTGGAAAAATTTAGAATGTAGCCCGATGTAATTTTGGGTATCATAGAAGGCGACTAAAGAAGGACGACTGTGGAGTCATTGAGTTATGAAGAGGTTGTGTAGTAAGCGCATACAGCATACAGTTTCTGTTTCCAAAAGTTTTCTTGAGAAATGTCTTCGCAGTACAGGTGAACTAGAGTATTTTTTTGTTTGCTGTACTGAAGCCCGACCTTTAAGAGTCGGATCCGTATTATCATGGATTCGTCATTCATTCATATACATGACATTGATGTCAATGAAAATACGAATGTGAAAATGCTGGATCATTAGTGTATTTTGTTAAATTTTGAATTAGACTTTTACAAAGACGGGTAGAATAATTAGGCAAAAGAACTGTATCGCCACACCATGTAAAGACTTTCAAGTGTTCTTGGTATTGTTAGAAGATGTAGACATGCAATAGATTTAATTTAATTGAAGCATTTAACTTAATTTTTCTGAAACAGTTTTGTTGAGTTGAAAATTATATGAAGTTCAGAAGTTCACATACTAAAATTACAGACTGTGTTATTGACGTGTACAATTTTCTTTGTTTTTTTTTATTTCAACTCGCAAATGAGGTAACTTGACATTTTAATATTGTAATAATTATATGAACATTTACATTGATCTTTTTTTCTCAGATGATCACTGAAAAGTTATTATTATTCGAGTGGTCCACTTATTTGAACAGGTTCATTCATAATTGACAAGGTCGTTCCTCAGGCGACCGGAGAGAGTTCTAAGATCAAGGTCAAGGTGCGCGTCAACATGCACGGAATCTTCTCGATATCGAACGCGACGATGACGGAGAAGATTGAGACGGTGGACGAACCGATGGACACCGAGCCTGCACCGCAGCCAGCCGACAAGAACGGGCCGGTGGACACGAAGAACGGCTCGCCGAAGAAGACTGAGGAGAAGAGCGATGAGAAGAGAAAGGCAGAGGAAGATGGAGAGAGTAAGGATACATTGGATGATGTGAAGGTTCCGACGGAGAATGGTCCGAGCGATAAACAAAATCAAGAGGTTAGGTTTCTATGTTTGTTGTAACAGGGACAGATGATAATGCTGTTGTATATAGTATGTCCATGTTGTATGTCATATTTTTAAAGTCTGTACATAGCACTAGAGAGGATGAATTAAATTGTCTCCTAGTAATGATAAATTTGTTGTGATTTAGTTACGTTATTGACAGATTACATTGGTTTGGTATAAATCTGTAACAAACAAAGTTAGGCTATAAATAGTTTATCGATTAAAATCTAGTCTATTCAATTGTAAGTGTATCAGATTCTTTGTGCTAGCAAATTCAGTTGATTTTATTCTGCTGCTTGTCGGTTTTTTTGTGTGAGCAGAATGAGAATGGTGACAAGAAGACAGCGGCTGAGCAGGCCAAGAAGCAGAAGGTGAAGATCATTGATCTGCCAATCGTCGCACGTGTTCCTGCGATGACGAAGAAGGAGCTGAATTCGTTGATGGAAAAAGAGGTAAGCCTAATGTAACCAGTCTTTTTATTTTGGTAAATGTCTTTAAATGTCTTTGTGTCTATGTGGCATGTTTTATTGTTTATTCTTATTTATGTATTTATTTATTTCATATTTACAACACAAGACGTGCAAACGAGCACTGTCTCTATGTGAATCGTTTGAACCATGTATTGGTATTGTACCAAAATGCTTGTAATCTTGCGACCGATCGATAAACTTCAATTCGAGATTTATTTGGCAGCAAGATAATTACCGAGGTAAATGCTTAATTGAAATCAAAATTAATTTATTGCTGAAAACTTTTCTCGATAGAATGAAATTGTGGATTTTCTAAATAAACTATTATATCTCGTTGCGTTTTATTTATGCGTATTGTATTTCATTGTTCTGTATTCTGTGTAGTCGCACAGAGAGAATGTAGATGTTGTATCTTAGCGTAAACTTTATCTTAGAATTGTGACAATTGAACAACTTTGTATGTTTGTTGTAACAGGGACAGATGATAATGCAGGACAAGCTTGTTGTATGTTTGTTGTAACAGGGACAGATGATAATGCAGGACAAGTTTGTTGTATGGTTGTTGTAACAGGGACAGATGATAATGCAGGACAAGTTTGTTGTATGTTTGTTGTAACAGGGACAGATGATAATGCAGGACAAGTTTGTTGTATGTTTGTTGTAACAGGGACAGATGATAGTGCAGGACAAGTTGTTGTATGTTTGTTGTAACAGGGACAGATGATAATGCAGGACAAGCTGGAGAAGGAAAGGTCGGATGCGAAGAATGCCGTCGAGGAGTACGTTTACGATATGCGCAAGAAAGTCTGTGGAGACTTCGAACAATTCATACTAGAAACGGTAAATTTTCATCACTCGTCTGTATTTTAAATAGGTTGAATGTAGAGGTGAAAACTGAGAGTTGTGTTGTGCTCCTTTAATTCAGACGCCTGGAGGCCAAGAGGAGTCCAACTATTAAGGAAGGAAGCATTATTGAGTATTAATATTTACTCGTATAAAATTCTTTACATAAAACATTCATTTTGAGTAATTGTTTCGTTTGAATGAAAGAATTCTGCGAATAATAACAGAAGTATAGCTTTAGTGAGTAATTTTGAATGAATATTTGCAAGTCTTGTTGCAGCAATATTTGCAAGTCTTGTTGCAGCAATATTAGCAAGTCTTGTTGCAGCAATATTTGCAAGTCTTGTTGCAGCAATATTTGCAAGTCTTGTTGCAGCAATATTTGTAAGTCTTGCTATATTAATATTATAATTATAATTCTTCTGTTGTTGTGTCCTGTTGCATGTTTTGTTGTTGTTTGTTATTTATTTACTAATTTATTTAATATTCACAACAAAAGCCATACAAATGAACGTATTTTATGTTGAAAAGTAACAAAGGTGTGTTGAAGAGAATTACAAGCACTATGAAACACAAAATAAAAATAATAATAATAATAGTAACAGCTCGGAGACTTGTCATGTGACCCTTTAGGTCTTCTTGTTTTTAGTTGTAGTTTTGTGTTACATGTATTGTTTTTATTTGCTGTTGTGGTGTAATATTGGACATTTAAATTGGTTTTTATTTGCTGTTATTAGTTCACATTGCTTTCATTATTGTTGTTACCGTTGTTTGCTGTTGTCACACCTCGTTGCAATGCACATGTTGTTGTTGTTGTTGACCGTTGTTCACATAGGACCGAGTTGACTTCCTGCGTCAGTTGGAGGAGACAGAGAACTGGCTGTACGAGGACGGCGAGGATCTTCTCAAGCAGGCCTACCTCGACAGGCTAGAGTCTCTCAAGGTAGCCGTGCTTCGCATCTCATTTGCATAATTTCACTTATTGTATATACGAGAGAGTTGTTCAATTCTGTTGATTAATCTTTTTCCAGTGCTTGCAGAAATGATAATTATTTTCATATTTTATAAGTGTTTTCATATTTGATGACTGTTTTCATATTTGATAAATACTTTTGTATTTGATAACTGTTTTTGATTGAACTATGATCAAACGCTGTTTGATCATCGGCATATAAAGAATTTCTTTTGCCTAGGTGTTCTGTTTTTGTATTTTATATTTATTATAGTTTATGTATTTTATATTTTATATTTATTCTCGGTATTTGTTTTAAAATTTTGTTTAGCAGTGTTGTATTCTTTCCCTTTGTATCTGTTGTTTATGGAAATAATGTTTTGTTAGGTTTGCTAGATGCCTGTTATTACAGCATGGATGTGTTGCGTTTGTGTGTTTGAAAGATTGGATGCCTGTTGTTTTTCTAAATGGCGTAACAGCTATGTTATGTACGTGTGTATGACAGTGTAAACGTATATGTATGTATGTGTGTGTGTCTGTGCCTCACAGTCTGTCGGTTCTCCGGTTGCCGAGAGATACCGTGAGCACACGGACCGCCCGGCGGCGTTTGAGTCGTTGGGTCAGACCATTCAGCAGCTCTCAAAGATTCTCGATGCCTACTACAACAAGGTTGGCTCTTCCATCTACAATAGGCTACCAGTATCAAAAACTTTGCATTGAGTTGATTATGCATTTATGTATAATATCTTAGATAGAAAATTGGTAATGGTGTTTTAATGCATATTTAATTGTTGATGTTTCATGCTTTGTATGATCCCTTTATTTTTGACTTTATGCTTATAAAGTCAAAAATATACTGCAGGTGAAGCTGTAGTGTTGCTACAGTCTATTTCAGAAATACTTTTATTGTTTGACTTTGTATTATATATATGGATAACTGAGATTTTTTATACATATTGTTAATACTATTAGTCATCAATGTTTTTACGTCCGTGTTTCATCACCAACAACATGACAAATGATGACAAATGATGATTTCCATGCTAGCACGGATCAGATGACTTAACATCAGGCTTTAATGATGGCGGACCGGTTAATTTCGCGGTGCACGGCTGAGACGTTTCTTTGAAAACCTTTTAGAGATTTAATTGAAGCAGTATTAGTACAATATATACACATGACTTTCATTCTGAACCAAGATGTTGACTCTCGTCACAACCAGTCATGCAGTCATACACTCTCAGTATGTTAACATTGTCAGCTAACTCGTGCTCTCTATTTGATAAAATTGACATGGGACGGTGTGTAAAGAATGACTTGAAAATCATGAACTTAAAGAGGGAAGAGGCCCTGGACAGAGATGAATGGCGTAGGAAAATTTATGGGAGAAACGTCCAACTTGTGCTTGCGCAGAGAAAGCGACGCTAAAACTATTGATGATGTTGGCTAACTCGTGCTCTCAGTTTGATAACACTGTTAGCTAACTCATGCTCTCAGTTTGTTAGCACTGTTAGCTAACTCATGTTGTGGCTACCTGTATGATAGCACTGTTAGCTAACTCAGGCTCTCAGTTTGTTAGCACTGTTAGCTAACTCGTGCACGTTTGAAAAAATGATGATGTTTTTCGTTGACAATCATCCACTGTCCACAGTCTGATGTGACCGTGTTTGTTGACTGTTGTTGCTACCTGCTAGGATGAGAAGTACGACCACATCGACGCGGCTGAGATGGAGAAGGTGAAGAAGGCGGTGATAGAGAAGGAGAACTGGTTTGAGAAGCACTACAACCTCGCTAACCAGCACCCCCACCACCTGCCCCCACCAGTGACAACGTCTCAGATCAAGGCTCAGAGAGAGGTTAGCAGATACGCTCTCTCCGTTTAGACTGTGCAAGAAAGATTCAATCTATTTCTTGTCTGTATCTTAATTTAAGCCAAGTCTTTGTCTTCTGACCTGAAGATGTAATTTGAGCAAGTGATTAGAAGCGGTATTATAAATTTACAGCAAGATGCAATGCAAACTTAATGCTGTATATATAGTGGAAAGTTTAGAAATTATTGGCCAGTGGTACATTATTTCTGTAAAGTGAAAAGTTAACTGGTCTTGCAAAAGTTGATTCTTGTTGTTGTTGTTTTTGTTTAGACTGCAAAAAGTTAATCTTGATACAAATTGACAGCCATTGTGTTTAGTTAGTCAGATTGTACTTGTTTACTTGTTATTTGTATGTTTTTTCACTATTCTGATGTTTGCACTGGTTTTTGTATGTTTACAATATTTGTATATTTATCTTGTTGTTTTTGTATTTACAGCATTGATTGTATGTTTATACTGTTTATTTCTTTATCTTGCAATGTTCTGTATTGTTGTAACAGTCTCTACAGTCAACGTGTCAGCCGATTGTCAACAAGTCGAAGCCTAAACCTCCGAAGGTTGAGCCGCCGAAGGAGGAAAACAAGCCGGCTAATGGCGCAGACAATGCCACAGCTTCAGACGCGCCGGCTACAGACGGCGAGCCGACGGAGGACCAACCCAAACAGAGCCAGGCGGAGGGGAGTAGGGTGGATATGGATCTCGACTGATGAAATGTTAGACTTGTTGGACAATATTTGATGATGATGAATGATGATATGAGAAGTGTACAGTTGTCCTTGTTGTTTGTTGCACAGCTCTTTATCACCTGTCTGGTCTATGGTAGCAACGCTAAGTCAAACTGTTCTCCGCGTTATCATAGGGAATTTATTCATCGGGGTCCGTCGTCGTCGTCGTTGGTTTTTGTCATCAGTGGATTTAGTTAATGAATTTGGTTACCGCATGCAAGAGGATGTAGTGATAATTTTGCTTACAAGTACTAATCTTATCAGAAACCAGTTTAGTGTTGGATAGATTTAATTCTAAAAATATTTATACAAAAACAGTTAACTAAAACGCTGTTTCATTACGATACCTATTTAAATTGTCAAGAAGTTAGGGTTTGACATTGTAAATGTTGTTTGTGTTCTTGTTTTTTTTTTTCATTAATGTGTATATCAAAAAATAATTATTTGAATATACTGATTTGTAACTGGTAAAAATTATTATTGATTAATGTAAGTGGCAATTTTCTTTATTTATTTTTGAGATTAGTGCTTAACGGCAGTGAGAGAACTTTTTGTACTCGAATCTTTATTGTGGAATTGTAGAGTATGTGTTCCATTTTCATGTGAAAACCATCTGCTTCACTGCAGGCAAGATGAAAGAGTCCATTCTCGTCATACTTGTTCATGTCGAATCTTTGATCATACCATTGACGTAGAGATTCGTTCTAGCTTCATACATGTTTCTCGAACAAATTCTGCTACATTAGTTGTGTTAATTAGTGTTACAGCTTGTGTTAAGAATAATTAATATTGATATTAATTAGATTAAATTTTAATGCGGCCTATTTGTGTATAAAAATGAAAAGTGCTTGAGTGTATTGGGGTGTTTGAAAAGAAATCGGTGAGACATCTCTATTCTAGTGACTACTGTGTTTTTGCAGTCAGTAGTGTTTATATTGCTACCTTTTCTGAAGCCGTAAATCTTACTGTTGTTCATTTTCTGTTTAAATTGTTTAGTTTGTCTGCGAAAGCGATTGTAGAGCTGCGGATGATTATTATCCATAAAATGCGTTTGTTGTAAAATCTGTCGACTGAAATTTCTACTTTCAGGTCGACAAGCTAATTTTATTGTTTTGAAATCGTTTGTGATGCATTACAGTATTGGCTGTATTTTTTCTCTCAAAGTTTTGTAATGCATCGGGTTGCACTGTTGAAGCAGGAAATCTCTTCAAGATCGACATTTTCCATTTAGTTATAGGCAGTTTTAGTCGGCATGTCGTCATGTATATGAGATTAGAATATTCATTGCAATGCGGCCTACTAGAGTAAAGCTTGTAAAAAGTTGTGGTATTGTAACAGTCCTATCTCTCAATATCAACAAAGTGCTTCAGCAGTGTGACCACGGTTGTGTTGTTTTGTGCGTTTGTGTAGAAGCTGAGATGCAAATGCATTTGAGCGATTGTTCATTACTAATAGACCCACCAGAAGACTGTAGATTACAGTGACAAAGCTGTTGATAGAAGTAGCACTAAAAGACGTAGCAGTAGAATTAATGCACCATTAATAAAACTGTGAAAATGGTCGCTGTGCATTTTATTTTTGAATTTTTTTGCAATTTTAATAACTAGTAAGTGATCTGCCGGTAAGTTAAAAATTAAAGCCTGTAAGCACACGCAAGGGGAGGGGCCGATGGCTTCTTATAACCTCCCCCCCCCCCCCGCGAGACGAGGTCCGCTCTGGAGAAGAATAGAAGGTCTGCAAAAGTGATCTGACGAATCCCCCGGACCTAATGAACCCCCCCTCCCCGAAGAGGCTGGTTACGGGTCGCTGTACGCTGAATATCTTGTATAAATGGAATCATTAACATCTTGTATTGGAATGCAAATGACGTTAAACCTGATATTTATTTATAAAGACAAGTAACTTTTCAACGCGTCAAGGGACGAGTTGAAAGAACAGTAACTCGGCGACAATTTATGAGTGGTTATCATTTTATGCTCTATAAAAATAATTAGAATTCGAGCCATTGTGAGCTTTATAATTTATTTTACTATTGCATTTTTTTGCTCGATGTATCTATCGAACAGTAGTAAACAACAGACTGACTAGCACAAAGCAAAGCAGTCTTGTCTAGCTTATGACGAGTGGCATTGCAAGGTTCACGCCGCGGATGTTTTAGCCGCAACTGTGTCGAATTTTACACAAATTTCAGAGATTTATTTTTGACATCTGGATAGCATTTCTTAAAAAGATGTCTGATGAACTTTTTAACATTCTTCAGTTGTTTGTGTAATTCCCTCGCAGTCAACAAAGTCTAAACTGCAAAAACTCCCCGCTTCTAGATCAACAACTGTCAAAGTTACTTGCTGTCTAATACTAAATCACCGGTCCTGCCCCGATATTGTTTTCCTCGCTACATCGCTGCTTGCAAACTACTAACCTGTGAAACAAATGTGTGAGGAGAATTTCACTTTTAATAATAAGTAATACACCACTAATATATAGATAGAATATGTAATGAAGAGATTTATACACCAAGTAGCACGGCGATTCGGTTTCAACATTGGAGCGAGACATTTTTGTTAGCTTTAGGTGGTACGACGCCTACTGTTGCTACCGTAGTAAACAATGCGGGGTCGCCACTTTTCTCGACTACTCTCCCCGCCAAGGATCGCCATCCCTGACGTCGGGTGTGCAGTGGCGCCGCGTAGCTCACTGCAGCTAGAGACTATCTGATCGGGATTTAATTTTTTTAAATTATGATCTTTGTATTTTCTGTGTAAATGGCGACCCTGTTGTGATCAAAATGCTTTACGACCTGTTTTGCTCAGCGCACCAGTTTTGCAGTGACTAAACAGATCTAACACTGTATTTTCACCCATATCTAGGTTATTTCTCGTTCTCGTCCCAGATTCTTTTAAAAGGTGCTTCGCCTCGCAGCGTTCTGGCCAAAAATCGCAAGTTTGAAACATTAAAGCGTAAAATCCAGTCTGCCCATTTAAACACGGCTGCCATTAACTAAATCCAAATGTTAGACATCAAGTAGGCTGAAGTAAAAACGTATGCAAAGAAAGTCTTTTAGCACTTTACTTGCTCTGTAATTATCAAGTAGCATTACTACTAATGTTAACTTGTTGGTAAATAAAGCTACCTTTATTTCTATTCCAAATGCCCTGTAGACTAAGCTGTCAAATGGATTATATACATTTTGTAAGCATGCAATTATTCGAAACAAACACTGGACAATAACTAAGTACGGTAGTGCTTCGTTATTGTACACAGATATTGTCCTTAGTTGTGCTGAGTAAGTACAACTTGCAATGCAGTAAAAGTACAATGTTTTGTAATTCATATATTTTTTTAAATAAAGAAAAGCAGTACCGCGATACGTTTGCTGGGCATGCTCTAATATACGACGTCACACGGGGGAGAGGGGGGGGGGGGGGAGAGGTCAGGCACGGG
>JAQFZK010000342.1:0-11325 GCA_034695905.1 Fridericia nemoralis | reverse complement strand
GGGCATCTAAAAATAGACTAAAATTGTACGGTAAATTCGATCATTATTTTTTAAATATTTGTAAATAATCTTTAACGCAACTAACCTCAATCCTATCCATAACACTAATCTTAACCCTAACCTAACATTTAATACAACCCTAATAAATCAGCAATTAGCGAGAAAATAAATATTTTAAAAATAAAGTAAACAGTTCTATGATTGGCTCTTCGCGCTCTTCTGGGGAAGATAGCTGATACGCGTTCGAGTCGATATTTACTGGGTCGGAGAACGGGCACGTGATCATATGGTTCATATTTTACGTTTCTTACATTGAATTTGGGCGTCTTTGACGTCTAGTTCTTTGACGTCTAGTTACACCAACATCAACACTTTAAATTAAATGATATTTTGTAGATGAAAGTTCAGCACTATGTTTGTTTACTCTTGTTTGCACAGTTTCTTCTGCTGGTAGTACAATCGATTCTAAATCAGCATTCAAACAAGCGCAGGAGCTGTTTAAGCACTTACCTTGATTTTCTTTTCCTTTAGACGTCTGTTTGTCTTCTTCCTTGGCTATTCTGTAAGCTGCGTCAGCTTTTCACCCTTCAATTCTACTATCTCGGTATCGTCTAATCATATATCTGTGATCCTTTCCGATGTGTGATTTTACTCGTTGATGCAAATAAGGGGAGTAATTATGTTTTTCTTGACAGATTTAAAATATATTTTGATGGGACCTCATAATCTGTTGCATTCGTCAATATAATGAATGGAAGAGTTCCCACTCGATATTGTAGATAGAAATAATTAACTAGTGACAGCAATATTGACTAAGACTTGCAGTGTACTCGCTCGTTGTTGAATCTCACAAATAGACTCTCACAAAACACCTTTCTATTACATTCCTCACGCTACAGTTGTGTTAAATATGTATCCATCTAGTTGTAACTTATATAATGTTATAGGTATCGCAATGTGTTTGAGGTAATCTGTTTGGGGTCTATCTGTAACTCGATTAAAATCAGGTTTTCGTCGGTGCAACGCTACTTGTTTATTTTGAAATAAACGATTACTTTTTCCTGCCGATTACTTTTCCTCTTAAGAAGGACGACTAGATACTCAATTGAGCCACCAGTACCTAAACTTGGATAACGAACGCAAACGAGTTTACCGCTTGGATAACAAAAAACCGTGAACTCAAATTACAACAATCCTGTGAGAAGATGTAGTAATTATTGTAATGCTAAGTTATTATAGCTGACAGTGCCAAATCGTTAGCTACCGTGTAACGATTTCGTTACATTGAGAAAGTTACTACTCGTTTCAGTGATACTCCACGCTACTTTCGCAATGCACAAGTTCAGCGAGCAAATGTTCTGTTTCCAACGTGAGTCTAACGACCGATTCGTAACTTGAACGGATGGCGTCACTGCACTTCCTGTCTACATGTATTGTATTTGTCGGTTTCAGTTTGTTTGTTTGTTTGTGTCTGCGTGTACGTAGGCGTATGCATTAGTGACTGCGTGTATGTTATTATGTGTACATGTGTCACAGTATGTGACAGTGTATGTGTAGGTATGTGTGTGTGTGTACGTGTATGTGTTTAAGTTTGTTTAAGTATGCGTGTATGTTTATATTTGCGTGGGTGTTTGTGAGTATGCTTGTGAGTGTGAGTATATGTATTTGTATAAATTCGATCGTGCGTTTATGTGTATTCGTGTGTGCTTGTGTCTGTCTGTGCGCGTGTATGTGTGTCTACTCGTGTGCGAATACATGTATGAATACATGCATATGCAGTGCACCAGTGGCCTAGCCGGGATTTAATTTTCTTCTTTTTTGGGGGTGGGGCACGTTTTTAATTATTATAAATAGTATGCATAAAAATATATCAGCCCTATATATGTTTTTCATTACCCTGGGAGTCTGTCTGTCTATTTGTTTGCCTACCTGTCCGTCTGCCTGTCTGTCCAACCACATCTCATTACATGAAGCGGTAGAGAAGGCACAGCTGCTGCTGGTATAGTGTCAGTTAGTATACAACAGCTGTTAGAATACAACAGCTGTTGGAATACAACAGCTGTTAAAACACAACATCTGTTAATATACAACAGCTGTTAAGCTGTTAGTATACTAACAGCTTAACAGATATATTAAACAGATATAGATATATTAGCTAATATAGCATTCTGCATATCAGCTAATATATCTTAACAGAGATATTAGCTGATATTACAGCAGCTGTTGTATACTAACAGCTGTTGCAATACAGAACCGGATGTGCGACATTGTGTCACAGCTGTTAGCATATAAAATAGCTGTTAGCAATAACTGTTAATATTGCTATAACAACTGCTATAGCTTTGACCATCATGTGTATTGTAATAGAACCGGTATAGCTATAACAGCTGTTGTATCTCTACAACAGATGTTGGTAATATAACTACAGCAACGGTTAACAGTTGCAATCATAGTCGTAAAATACGTATTTATATTTTTAATATTTGTTTAAAAATACATACATGTTTGTTTCTGTATTTATGATAATACACCATGCTTTTATGTATTTTATGTATTTTCATTGGCAAAATATATGTTTTTATTAGCATACTGTATTTATTTTTACTTTCCAGTATTTCACAACTGTGGCTTGAGCAATCAACGAAACAGCGAAGCAGCTACAACTGATGCTGATGTTAAATTGACAGCAGTCACAAGAAAAGAAGTCACGTAAGAGGGGGCCCCTCTCCTTCGAAATTTAGTTGCTTGGGCTCTCCTCCTCTGACGAATTTATGGTATTTTTAACATTAAGGCCCCCTCCCCCCTACTCTTTAAAACTGCATTTTTGGGACCTCCACCTCACATTGGGCTCCCCTTCTCACTCGGTGTAATTTAACGACTGGTGCTCACACCTGATGTTGTTGTTAAGTGTGTAGCAGTCACAACTGATGCCGAACTGTAATGAAGTCTGTGTGTTATTGGACCGGACAGACGTAACGATCTTACAAATGAGTAACTTGATCTTTTCAGTTGACTCCGTGAATCCTAACTAGGTATTTGTAGGCTGTTCTGCATCCTCAAGCAGAGATACTTTACATAATTAATGTGTGTGTGTACGTTTGTGTTTGTATGCGTATGTGTGCGTTGGCGGTGTGTGTGTGAGACGTGTGCTTGTATGTACGTATGTGTTTGTATGTATATGTGTGCCATTTGTTTGTATTTATTTATGTATGCGTGCTATTTGAGGGTATTTGTGAACAATCTTATTCGTACATCATGTGTCTGCTTATGTGTGTATAGGATTGTCCATATATGACGTCACGATTCACTCTTGCGGGGAGGTGGGAGGGCCCGGGTGACGAAGTGTGAAGTTGGGGAGGGGGGGGGGTCAGGTGACGTCCCGCTTTGCACTTTTTTAAATATGCAGCGGAATAAATCAAATTTCACCCAAATTTAACCCCAAAAACACAACCCTAACCAAATAACATTTGTAGAAAAAACAAAACGAATTAATGTTAAAAATCGTCTTAAATAGATATTTCAGAAAAATTATATAAGGGGTGGGGGAGGGGGGTTAACTGAAGTTACAATGTAACTACTCAAGGCGCTATGGCGATTTTTGACGAAGTTTGACTTAGGAGATGGGTCAAGAATTGTCAAAATGCGTGATATGATCTGGACAGCCTCATGTATGAATGATGTAATACTGAAACTGTGTATGTGCTAATTTCTCAACATATTTAGGAATGTAAATACACAACATTAGATGTGTTTACACTGTATCTATGCATGGTTATAGAAAATTGTATGATGTTACTCACATACAAAGGAAAAACACCAGAGATTAATAAAGAAGATTAGAAAAAATCTCGCAGCTACCTTTTGTTTTAACAATTTCAGATTAACTTAAGTATCGAACTCGCCTCGTCTTGTCTGCCGGTTTCCGGCAGAGATTCCACTCGCGGGAGGTGAGATGTGCCAGTCCTAAGCCCGGAAAGGGATCTGAGAAAAGAGATCCCGAAGTGAGAAAGGACTTTGCCCAGTGATGGCAGTATAGTGACTGCGGTATACCGAGGCTTATTGCACTTATCCAGAGAGGCTCCACCCCCAGGATTACCATTACACTTTGGCTCCGCGGCTTGATGGGAAGCCATGCCTAGACGGGGCGCGTGGCTCCCGATCTTGCTGACCTCATCCCTGGCAAAGAGTCCGGTTTTAGAACCGGTGGGGAGGAGACAACAGTACATAGTACTACGACTACTGTGTTATTAAAACAGCTGTCACTTTAAACTTTCTGATTTTAAAAGTCAGACAACTTTAACCTAGACAGTATACTAAAGCCCACCTAGTATTACTCTATTTGTTAGAGTAAAACAATTTGTATCATTGTACTCTGTATTTAGGTAGGAACATAGGCGGCGGAGAAGGGAAGCATGATTTCAAACCCGCTCGCTCTGCGAATCAGGGAAGAAATAACGCTAAATTAAACTCAGTCCTTATTGTAAAACCTAACCTTGACCATGATCCTAACCGTAAGTGTTGGAGTCAGTTTAATGTTAAGCTAAGATTAGGATTAGGATTTAGGGTTAGGGCTCGAGTTAGAAACACATTTTATGATCAGTAAAGATCATGGTAAGGTTGAGTTAGAGTTAGCGCTTGGATAAATTTAGGGCTAAAGTTAAGCTTAGTTTAAGGGTATATGGATATGGTTAGGGTGAGACTTTAAAATTACTAGTTGGTTTAATTTAGGCTTATTTCGCGAAATTACTTTTTGTTGGTTCCCAGTGCGAGCCGGTTGGTAATCATGCCGCCGGGAACACCAGATGGAGGTGTCCCGATGTGAAAAAGTGCGGCGACACGGAGGGAAGCAATACTTACCTGGTGCCCTGTGATGCAAGCCCTCCCTTAGATGAGTGTTTTACCCCGTTGGTGCCACCTTAAAGTGGTGATGAGCAAAAAAGACATAAGTGATTTTTGGGTTGCGCCAAAATGTTCGCCCTGTAGACGAAAATCTTCAATTTTTCTTCAAGGTGATTTCCTAAATTCTTGATGAATAATCTCCAAAAAATTAAAGATTTTCTTCGAAATGGTCGATATTTTGGGGCAATGCATAAAATCTATCACGAATTCGATCAAGAATTCATCACACGAATTTTCTGAAAGTCTTTTGAAACAAAAAAAAGCTGTAACTTTATAAAAAGAAACACACACTCCAGTGGGAGGCACGAAATAAAACGGAGATGACACAGAACAACAGTTTTATGTCAATTGTGTTGCCATAATTTTACATTTACTTGGTGTCCACTCCCTGCTCCGCTTTTGGTAGGGAGGATTTTATTTAGCGGATGTAACGAATGAACTCGGTAATGATTATGTAATGAAGTATAAAGTGTGTCACAGATTCACAGCCTCAAATAAGTTAATTTGATACTACTTCAACAATCTAAAATTTGCAATATTATCTAAATGCAGCCTAGTCTGGTCCGCCTCCGCGTCTTCCCTCCCGGGAGGCCAGATGCGCCGATCCTAAGAGCGGAAAAAGATCTGAAAAAAGATATCCTGAAGGAGACCGAAATTGCCCAGATTGACCAATGGAGCTCAAAATGGCCGGACATTACGGCGGACGATACACTTTAATTGAGAAAATATACCTATATGCAGTGGTGTAGTCGGGGGGGGGGGGGGGCGGGGGGGCGACGCTGCCACAAATCAAATAAAAATAAGGGGGAGCGGCGCTCCCCCAAATTAAATATTCTGGAAATTTTGCGGACAACTTTTGTACATTAAAATTGGCTGACGTAAATTGCTAATAAATCAGAAGCCTTAGTGATTGACACCTAACTTCGTCCAGCATTAGGAAATTAACACAATGAAACAATGAGGTCAACGATAATTTAATTTTCACTCAAAAGTTATCTTTATAATGTTAAAATAGATCAAGAATCAAAAGTATAGATGTAGCTACTTCAACTTAATTCGCAGATGACGACTCAACAGCGTTCATAATATGCAGTGTATTTTGCTAGTATATGAATCATTACTATTTCGCGATAATTTAAAATTTGTCCATTTAATTTAAAATGTAGCCCTATTTCGTTCAACAGTTTGTTTTGATTAATCTTGACTGTTTACACAATATTATTAGTTTTCATTCGCTAGAGGACAGGACACAAGTAAACATCTTCCACTTTACACTATATTTTCGTTAGATAGCTCGTGCTTCAGTTATACTAACTAGTCCTCTCAGTTCCATCTTAAATAAAAGTCAACTTGTAATGACTACATAAATTAGAGAGTATTATTAATCATAGATGTTAGACCTTTGTTGAAAAACATGTACGTTATTTATTTCCACAGCTTCAAACTAATTTTTCAACTTGGTTCTGTGGATAAGTATTGAAGTTTCTTAGTGCCGTTTAGCGACAAATTTTACAATACATTCAAATCATTTTAGCACTTGCTCTGTAGGTAGACACACAGTATTGCATTATCATGTAGTGAACTCTCATTATAGTTCAAACGCACTAAAATGTATTCATTCAGATGATTGCCTATCAGAGCTAAACCTGTCAAATTATCAAAACAATTAAAGGTTTCCATGATTATCACTTGGGGCTTAAATTGTCGAGCCGTAGAGGAGCCCGGGGGGGGGGGGGTGCATCACTAACCCTGGCGACCAGTGCTCTCGGTAGATCTTGATCTCATTGCCACTATGCGTCTTTGAACCATCGACACTTTCACCATGATTTCCAGCACGAATTCATCGCGACCAATAATTTCAATTTGTTCAGGCGCCGTCGTCGAGGCTTCAGTAGGGGGTGCTGCTTTGTTGGCGGCGGGGTCTGATGAAGGGGGTTGGGTACCTGCTGGGCCAGCGTGGGGGCTTTGATCTGCAGCCTGGTTGTCGGTGAGCGTCAGAGTGGCCAAGGATTGCGGTCCAGTCTGTTGTTTTGCCTTCTTGTCCGCATCAGTCATTTCATCATCATCATCTTCATCATCAGTCATTTCATCATCATCGTCATCATCATCATCGTCTTTCTGACCCTCTCCCAAATCACCCCTTCTTTTCTTGATGACACCTCGCATCAGCTCCATGATGAACTTTTCGTTCGCGATGATTGAGATTTCATCGCAACCTTTCTTCTTCTTGAAGGCCGAGAGACGAGGCCCTCCACACCGCTCCAATCTCTCCTTGAGATCCTCACAAGGTCGGGACGTCTCCCCGGCCACCTCCCCGAGGCACTTGCAGTCACACAGCAAGTCGAGTAGCTGCTCTAGACGAGCCTTCAATTCCTTTTTACAATCTAAAGCGTTTCCCTCGGGTAGACGCAACTCACTCAGGTCCGGGGTGATCGGTAACCGAAGGGACTCTCCATCCAACTTGAAGGACACCTCCTCCCCTTGGGTGGCTGGGATCCAGCGATACTTCTCCAACTCGATCCCCAGTCGCTTCCCCACAGTCAGCAACTTGTCAAGGTTCTCCTTAGCGACCTGCTCAGCGGCATCAGCGCTCATGCCGCCAGTCGATTCCTTCATGTCCTTCACGTCAAATCGAATCTTCTTTACCTTCGACTTGTTGTTGACGACGTCATCCGCGACGCTATCGTTCATCTGCGCTGCACTGCGCTTCACACCCACCGCACCCTTACCCGTCTCCTGGGGACAGCAGTCGCCAGGCTCGGGGGCGGAAAACTGAAAGGTAGGTATGCTGTTGGATGACGGCTCTTTCTGACAATCATCTGTAGGTGTTTCATTCTTCGCCGTGCCTGACTGATCTGTTATCGTCTGAACTGTGGCGTCCTGTGTGGATTTCACGGAGCACGGATCCATCTTCTCTACGGTATACTGTCATGCACTCTTGTTTCCTTCTAGTCTAGTAGGCTATTTGTTCATATGCGTGTGTTTGCTTCTTTGTATGCGTGTATGTTTGTGTGTATACAGAGGAAGAGAGATGATAAAGATGATGGAATGTCTCATTCAAATCTGTCCCGACAAGGCTGCCATTGTTTTCACAACAACATGCCGGTAGATACTCTGGTTAATCCAGATCGCTTACATAGCCCGTTCTATATCCTAGGTACTGATTCGAAAGAGACGCCTGATTATTTCAAGATAGTTTTAGATTCAGACTTTGAATTTTTAACAATTCATTTTTTATATCAAATTTGTAAACGTTTCCGCTGTTTAGTCAATGTTATTTCACTTAGAGTACTTAGATAATAATTGAGGCTTTTTTCAATTGATGGTACACACTACTTTACAGATTCTATGTTGATTTAATTGTGGGCTCATTGTAAAATTTAACTATTTTGATGTTCTGATATAAAATTGTAAACAAATTAATGTTGTTGTTGAATAACGTCATCGATAAGGGCCTACAAGTTGATATAATTCAGTTAAAATAAACAAAGATGCTGATAGGATGATTTCAAGTTTGTTTCAATACCTACTGTTAGCTTGTAACTACACTAGGAGATCCAGTGCGTTGAGCAGGGTTGACGTTTTAAAACTATGTTAGTCAACATTATTTAAACTTCTCAAGATATAATCTAATATAAATAGGATAAACTGAACTATTTCTATAATTGGGGGGAAGGGTTGCAAACTACTATCAATTTTTCCTAAATTTTTATAGATTCTCAAAAATGGCACATCTAACAATTTTCATGTTAAAATGTACCAGTTATATCGCAAGTTGCAGTTACATCGCAAGTTGCAGTTACATCGCAAGTTAGTTTACACAAACACAGTAGAAACAAATCTTAACAGAACAATTGTTCACGTTTTGATTTTGGCAACGTTTGTGTAAACTGATAGAGTTTAGTTGTGTTTATACAGTTGACAGAATATGAAGGATGTGGAGGGTAGGTCCAAGTGAAAAACAGATTTGATAAAGTCAGTGAAACAATTTTGCAGTGACTATGCAGTTGCATTAGGTACCATTGCTAGATAGATTATGACCTGGCCATCCGATAATTCATTAACTATTCTTACAAATAACTCTACAGCTTTTAAATACTTGCACAAGTGCAATGCTTACAGGGTGATGAACGGATGGTGAAGATATAAATTCAAAGCCTTTTCACGGATCTTTGAAAGACTTTTATTATTAGATCATCCAAAATCCAAGGACTTTTCAAGAACCATAGGAACCTTGCTATTAATTTATCTTCAATAATATCTTCATGAACTTGTATGTTTTTCTTATACCAGTCAGTGATGTTATTAGATTATTACATTACTAGTTGTCCCCCGTCAAAAATGACGGAAATTTATTGAATTGTAAGCATTAAAAGGAATAACTGCAGTTATTCCCTTTAATGCTTACAATTCAATAAATTCACGTCATTTGTGACGGGGGACAACTAGTAATATCATAATCTAATAACATCACTGACTGGTATAAAAAAAACATGTAAGCATAGACGAAGCAAATTATGTATTGGAATGTCCTTGAAGCATCGCCATCTAGCGAGTGAAATAAAGTAATTATTTAAATAAGAATATTTTATACTGTTTTATACCCTAAATAAAATTATAGTAACATAAAATATTAAAACATGATCGTAAAGCATCACCTTTAGATGTAAAGTTAGTGAAATAAAGGTAGTAGATATATCTAGATATAACTAGTCAAAAATGTCAGGCTAACTTATAGTAGTAATTCACCGTCACCAAATTAGTGCAAAAAAACACCACTAAGTTAAAATCAAACACTTGCCATGTAATTATCATGACAGAGTGTTACAGTACCCACTCAAGACTCGCGGACTTACTCACATACCTAGCAAATTATACAATAGAATGATTAGCTTGATCAACTACCACTAATATATTTTTCAGCCCCATTGCAATTAAAATGAAACTAATTTCAGTTGTAGTGACAATCTTTAACAGTGCAACCATCTTAATATCCTAATCCAAGACATTGGAGCAACTAGTCTCGAGACTTGGCTCCAGTATTTGGTCAAACTTAAAAAGGTGAAACCGTGGTGTCATTTACACAGAAGGTTGCTTGGGCACCATCTCTCTCTCAGCCCGACTGCAAGGTTCACAGAGACGGGGTCGGTGCCTCGTGTAAACATGTTAGTTTACTTTCGTAGAATACCAGCTACCAAATTCACTGCTTTGGCGAACATGGCAACACCTCAAACCACTGGATCTTTGAAATGACTACCGTGTCTGTCACTAATCTGCTTAAACTATGGGAGGATGCTCTGGGGCAAGCTGGAGCAGTTGAGGAATCCTTGGTCGTGGGCAGACCTAAGGATGCATCACTAACAGAGGCAACAGGGCGTTATAAATATGCCTAATGTACTTGCAAAAGAAAACTCAGCCAGTGAGAAAACTTCATGCAGATGAAGTCGCTAAACCAACTGAGCTATCCTCCCTTCGTAAATGGTCGGCTCTTGTAAATGTGAAGTTTCCTAGAGTATAATCTTGTGTTTTGTTTACAAATTCAAACACAAACACAGGTTTTATTTGTTGTCGTGTAATGGTGATACACTAAAATCACAGCGCCCATTGTAGCAGCAGAGACTCATTGACACACTGACACACAGTGACACTCTCACACAGAGACGAGCAACAATCAGTACACAACCGACATGATTAACACCATCTGTTCATCATCACATTTCAACACAGTCGATTGGTATCTATCACTCAAAGACAGCTGTGTGCACATACACAGTCAACAATGACAGTTCTGTACAGTGTTCAGACAATTCAGCTCTTCAACTGATGAGGAGCAAATGTTCTGTAGGTGGTCACTCGGTGCTTGTACACGAATGCGAGGCGTCGATGAGAATGCATCTCTCTCTGTTGTTACTTGATCGACTCGTCGTCTACTTGCGCGTCTTGAAGTACTCTGTGAGAACATCAAGTGCCTGGCTTTCTTTGCCGTAGTCCTAGACAAACAACACACAGAGACAACTGATACAAAACTGAGCTACGAGCAAGCAATGCTACCTGCACACAACAACAAGTGTTACGAACACAACAAGATAACTATGAACAGCACAACATTGTAAATTCTTTAATTTAGTGTCAACTGCTGTTATTGTTCACCTGTCCACAGATCTGTTCGCGACCTGGGACTCCGCTCCCGGCTTGCCCCTGGGCATCTTCCCATAGCTTTAGCAGGTGTCAAATGTCTTCAGACAATACCAAAGTAATGCATATCCTCACAACAAATGTCAGTAGAGGGAGCATGCATTGTCATCACCAGACAAATTAAACAAAGCTCCATCTCAAATAAGACCCCTGGAACCAAAGAATTAGAATAAGAGAAGAAATGGCGGACAGCTAAAAACCTCCCTCTGATTTTGGGCCAACGGCCTTGAG
>JAQFZK010000341.1:0-11327 GCA_034695905.1 Fridericia nemoralis | reverse complement strand
AATGTTTAATGAATTATAGCTGTTAATTCCTCTCATTTGATTTTGTGTATTCGTAACACAATTTTGGAACTGCATTAAACTAGCATGAAAAAGGGATAAAAAAGTTTATTTTGCAGCTGTAAGGGTTTTTCTGTCAGTCAGAAAAAGTTGTCACCTTGTTATGTTGTTTGTAGCTCTTTATTGTCTGTCACTGTAATGAATTGACTAGCTGTGAATTATCTGACTGTTTGTTGTCTGTTGTTGTAGGGTTTCATTAAGAAACTGAAGCACCGTATTGCTGAAGCTGATGCAGATGTTATCTTTGGTGGCATTGAGGTATCATGTTTATTTACTAGGAGTTGACACCTTTTTAAAATGAAATTTATTAATATATATATAATACACATTTAAAGTTATATTTATGTAGACCGGGGGTTACTCGTTATTTTTGGGATGCTTGCTAACGTAATCAACTCATTATATACATGTTGAATATATATTGTTTAATTTCACTAATTATTTGTAGTTATAACACAATGTAATATGGTAGGAATTTTTTTTACTCATTTTAAATGTTTATGTATGGAGTATTTATTTAATTAAAAGTCAGAGTTTTTAAGCTTCTTCATGTGACGAATCACAACAAATTTTGATCTGGAGAAAGAATAATAATTACTGATTGAACAATGATTGTCAGAGCTTGCAGGTCTACTCAATTCTTTTAATGTATTCACAGTATAGGTAATCCGCCCGTAATCATGGGGGTTCGATGGATTCATACTAACTCCCTCCCCTCCCCACCCCCCCTCTGCAAGGAAAAATGCCTTTTTTACATTACATGGTCTGTTTTGGAGAAGAAAAAATGTCAATCAAATGATCTGCAAAAATTGGTCAAACGTACTCACCCATCCCTCGGAGTTCACGAAGCCTTCCCTATCCATGAGGAGGCTGGTTACAGGGCTAATGGCATGTAATGTATAATGGTAAGGAGTTTTGCATTCATATTTATGCATTGTTTGAATGCCACCTAGACCCTACACATGATTCACACTGGTTTCCTCTCCGACCTCACTAAAGCCTGTTCCAGTCGACACACAATCTTCAGCAGCACTGGCAATCTGTCCATCGCCGACTGCTTCATCAAGTGGAAGGAAAAGTTCCTGGCATACGGAGACTTCTGCTCCAATCTGCCGAGATCCCAGGCTCTCCTTGACAAACTGATGCACAGTCAGGCGACACAACAATATCTCATCGTTAGTAAAATCATATACACCTACAATTTCTCTACATTCGTCTATCTTAGGTTTAGTTTTCTGTAGTATTTGTCACAATTTAGCATTGTTTGTGTATTATATCATTACTAGCTGTAACCCGTCAAAATGACGGGTTACAGTTTTTAGTTACAGTTTTTACGGTTACAGGTTAAAGTTTTTGAATTGTAAGCATTAGTAAACAATGACGCTATCGCCATCTAGCGAGTTAAATAAAGTTGTATCTTAATTAAGTATGTTGAAAGACACCACTATTTATTAAGTTGCATTCAAGCAGTTGCTGTGTTGTTATCATGACGTATAGTTTTAGATTCACAGACTGACTCACGGACTCACAGACTCACTCACATACCTAGCAAATTACATAATAGAATTGTTGTGTAGGAGTTAGTCTGAAAGTTGCAGTTTATAATGTATCTACTGATTGTAATTTAAGTATGATGTCTAATTATTATTGTTTATTAAAATTATTATGTTTAATTATTATTGTATAACTTCTGCTATTAATTATTTTACATGTTCTGCTCTAACCTAGTGCCAACTTTATTGATTTTACTTTTATCGTCTTGCACAGTGTAGCCTCTTTTGTGCAGATATACCGTTAAACCCCAATAAATCAATCAATGAATTAATTACTATGTCTGCCTGCAGTTTTAAAACTTGAAGCAGCTTTGTAATTTTGTTACTGACTTTTAAGCGTGAATATCTTAATATATATGAATAGAAATTTTTGACAGCTATTTTTTTGCATTATTTCACTTCATACTAACCAATTCAATTGATGTATTCAGGTGTTATTGATTGTCGTAATGTTACGTGGTAATGTTGTGTGGTATAAGGCCTGTCTGTGTGCTGGTACAGGAGTGCCAGCGTGAGGCTAACGGCGGCAAGTTTAGGCTGAGAGATCTGCTGGCTGTCCCCATGCAGAGAGTTCTCAAGTATCATCTCATTCTCAAAGTATGACGACCACATTTCGACTATTAGATTGCTAATTATGTCAACTCAATATTTTTATAATTTCATTACTGAATATTTTAGCTCACTATATAAAGTCGATATTTTTATTAATTTCATTGCTGAATATTTATTAAATCAGCTGTCTATATTATTTTAAAGTAGGTGTGATGTTTTGTTAAGTGATATAATTTCTTACGTTTGGTAGGAAATGTCATCATGATGTGAGTTGAAGGAAACCCTCTCTGTGCATCTGCTGTTGTGTTGTTCACTATAGGAGCTTGTTAAGAACACAGATCAGATGCATCCAGAACGCAAGAGTCTTGAACGAGCTCTCGATGAAATGCAGGTGAGCTTGATGCCGTAGTCTGCCGGATTTTATTATATTTATATCTTCTACATTGTTTACATCTCCGATATCTTTAGGGAATATGACTGGATTATATATAATTTGTGAAAATATAAGTTATCATTTGTTGTCATGAGTACAGTAATTTATTATTTGTTGCTGGAGAAGAAAAAGTAGGATTGTCTCCCGTTTCCATGTGCAGGCAGCCTGTATTGCGATCTGCAAAAAAGATAATTTTTGTTGTTGTTGTCCTGTGTTTCACTCATTGATATGATGCTAATTATTATGTTGATTAGGATCTGTCGGTGTATGTTAATGAAGTGAAAAGAGACAATGAGAATCTACAGCTGATTGAGGAGGTTGAGCACAGGTAAGAGGTGTCTGCATAGGAGTATTACCTTCTCAATTAGATGAAAATTACAATTTAGATCTAAATTGTGACATTTAATGTCACGACATTGTCATGACATTTAATGTCATGACATTTAATCTTATGCTTTCATGAGTTTGTCTCAGCATTATTGTGTCATGTGGATGCTAAATTTCCTTTATTAGTTTTTTTGCTAAGAATCATTTCAGAAAATCATGTAATTTGCTGCAATTCACTTAAATAAATAAATTCTGCATAAGAAGATAGAATGAGCTATATTTATGTATAGTGTTTTTTTATTATAAATTTACCTCCTGGATAGTTATTTAATGACTTGCTACAAAAATATGTTTAAGAAACTTTCAATATTTACAGTATTCTTTAGTGAAATATATTTATTCCATGATTATAACAATGTACATGTGCAATTTATTGTAAAAACATACAAATTTTAGTTTAGCATTTCCGAAATAATCAATAAAGGAGTAAAAACAAGGATTGTTTTTAATCTACAAGCATTTGAGATTAAAGTACCATTATAGTGTGATTGAGCGAAGTACTTCAAAAATGTGTAAATGATGTAATTGATTTAAATCGTTGTTTATACAATAAAATAGTAAAAAAAACACTTGTTTATGTAACTACACTGGTGAAATTCATTTCTTCTTGATAATGAGATTGGTTTTCGATCAGACAATTCTAGATAATCCTC
Organism: Fridericia nemoralis; assembly: GCA_034695905.1. Classification (NCBI taxonomy): domain Eukaryota; kingdom Metazoa; phylum Annelida; class Clitellata; order Enchytraeida; family Enchytraeidae; genus Fridericia; species Fridericia nemoralis. Next base: position 7,692 of record JAQFZK010000341.1, on the reverse strand, counting down.
ACTGAATGCTTGTGGCTATATTAATGCTTAAAGATGCATACTCTTGCATAAGATCTTCATTAATTTAGATATTTTATGATCGGAATGAGCTACGTAATATTTCTCCGCCATGTTGAAATATTTCTGAATGTGTCTGTTTTTGTTTCTTGTAGCATCATCGATTTAGAAATGGTAAGTTGATTAAGATTTTTGCCTTTTGTAGTCTTGTTCAAATATATTAAATATAAGGCAGTTATTTTAAAAAGATTTTAAAGATTGATTATGCTGTTATATTTCTTGTGTTCTAAGACTGTGTGTAGGTTGGACTAGCATTTCTTCGTGGTTGTGATAACTGCCACTAAATTGTTTGGTTTACTTTCTTCCTTTTGATGTTGCTGCTGAGGTATGCTTCGCTGCTGTAAATGAATTTAAATATAGGAACAGCGACAGCTGATAGTATATGTACTTTTGTATTTCTGGTGCTAAAAACATGAAATGTTGCAATGCAAAAAGTTGTGTTGCAATAAAATTGTATATGCACGGAAGGCAAGTAGATGTAATGAAAAGTAGGAGTAGATCAAATATGTACATTCTGATATTGACGAATTATAATTGTCATTTGGTTGTCACTTTATATTTCATGAAATGAATTAACTGTAACATATTAAAAAAAATTTGGTTGTTAATAATTATGATTGTCGTTGTCTTTGTTATCTTTGTATAATTTCTGTTGCTTTCAATTTTTTTTATATAATATCTGGTGTAATTGTTGTGATCTTTGTTATCAATGCTAGCTGGTAGCACTGATAGCCAAGCTTAACATGAATGACGTATTGTTTATTTGTTGTAAGTTTATAGGAGTGTTGCTATGTCATGTTGTTGTAGTGCTATATGTTTTTTTTGTTATTGTGTTGCTATGTTATGTTGTTAAATGAATGATGTATTGTTTATTTGTTGTAAGTTTACAGGAGTGTCGCTATGTTATGTTGTTGTAGTGCTACATGATGTTGTTGTTGTTGTGATGCTATGTTGTTGTTGTTGTTGTTGTTGTTGTTGTGATGCTATGTTGTTGTTGTTGTTGTTGTTGTTGTTGTGCAGCCTGAGAACACACATCTGAAGGACTACGGTCGGATGCTGAAGGACGGAGAGCTGAGGATGAGACGAGCCAACGAACGCAAGGACAGGGGATTGTATGTCCCTCTCTTTCTCTCTCTCTCTCTCTGTCTTTCTCTGTCTTTCTCTGTCTCTCTCTTCTTTTTTTCTCTCTTCTCTTTTCTCTCTCTCTCTCTCTACTTTCTCCTACTCTTTACTTGTCTCTTTCTTGCTCGTATAATCATTAACCACTCAGAGTTATTTCAGAGCAGGGTTTTCTGAGCAGGGCTTGAAAGCTCAATTAGCTAGGGCGTTGGATAATATTAATCCGTCAATCTGACGATTCGTGGTTCAACTCCCACTACGGCTGTGTTATTGGTAAGACTCTTAAGCAAGGTCTTTATCTGCACACTACTTAAAATCTGAGAATTATTAGTTTTTCAGTCAGTTATTGCTGCTGATATCTTTGAGTGTTTTTCAAATGAAACCACACCGGTGCGCCTCTGAGACCTGGTTAAGAGACAGCGCGGTACAAATGTTTACTTACTTTACTTCCGTAGCTTCAAAAAAACCACAGTGGCATCTATGGGGGAAACGTCCGACCTGTGCTTGCGCAGAAAAGTGATGCTAAATTTTTAATGTAATGTAACTTACTTTACTTTACTTCAGTATGTTTTTCTAAATGGGTACTTTTTCCCATGAGATTTATCATTAAATGACTTATATTTATCTTTGAATTTAAAGAGGGAAGATGCCTGGGACAGAGATGTATGGCATAGGAAAATTTATAGGAGAAACATTCAACCTGTGCTTGCGCAGAGAAAGCGATGCTAAACTGTTGATGATGATTAAAAGATGTGAAATCCTTTTCTTTTTGGTTTATACACAAGACATTAGAGCTATCAATGATGAAACTTATCGGATTTGTTTTGTTGTTTATGTTTCAGCTCTGTATTTCTGTTTGACAAAGTGATGCTGATCTGTAAATCCAGGGTAAGTAGAGTTCAATCGGTATAATGTAGAGTTACTAATTTTAGTTCACCATTTAACCGTTTTTGCTTTTGTTTATACTATAGGATGACTTTCAAACAGTGTTCAACTAATAGTTGTTTAAAGATATTCCAAGTTCACGGTACCGTAACATTTATCAGTTTTGAGAGTGTATATTTTTAAAAGCTTTTTTCAGTTGATGCTGACATTTAATTGTTGATAGACGATCTTTAGTTGACAAAAATTAGTTGACGCATTGTTTTCTGACAACAAACTAATGCTGTGTAGTTGTGTAACGTAGAAAGCGTATAGTTGAATCCCGTAGTGTATAGTTGAGGCTTATAATACAAGTATTAGGATGTGTTTCAAACTATGCTATTCCTAAACGTTTTGAGTTTGTTGCGGCTGTAAAGTTGTAAGTCTTTTTTTTTTGTAATGTTACTTTTATCGTCAACCAGTGTTCATCGATTAGATGTATTGATTTTTATTTGCACATTATTTTTTGTTCATATTGTTCATATGGAAATACATTTGTTTCTTTATAGTAGTGTATTAACTACCAGTTTACTTTTGTTTACCATAGTATTTAAAATAAAATGTAAATTTGTTTATGTTATAATATATTCTTAATTTAATGTATCATTAAATTTAGCTGTTTCAACCATTAACGCAAGATTTTGTGCAATAACTTATTCGTTGCAATGAAGAAATTGAATTGAAACCACTTTGTTATTATTAGATTTCAGTATCCTGAAGTGTAAAACCCTTTCAGTGTATGTTTGGAATTATTGTTTTTAATAGTACAGTGATTAAAACTCATTTTCCATTGTGGAGATGATGAAGCACAAGTTGTATGCAATGAACCTGCTGTTACGAGTGGCAGGGTTCAAAATTTTTTGTCCATAAAAGTCTGCACATTTATGCAGAAACTATATAAAAATATATTCTAACCGTCATTGAGCTGTCGTTGCAGTATATAACTTACGTATATGCACATTATGCACTCTGATGTGTGCATTCATTTTAAAATTCTTTTTACAAAAATTAGATAGGTATTTGCTGTAAATTTTTTATTTGATTCTGTTACTTTATAGTTCACAAATAGGCATTGCAATACAGTCAGTCAGAGACGTAGCTATTTTATTGTTTTATCATTGAAAATGCTGATTTTGTAGGAGTTACTAACAAAATTGATATTTGTAGTTGTAAATTTGTCTCATTCAAAATCTATCTTCATTGTGCTAATAGCATTTCAAGTAGCTCTTGCGTGCGGTACAATCAAGTGTGTTGTGATTTTTCACATTGTCGACGTTTAGATTGTGGATAAATTTCTGTGGGTAAGACTCTAGTTTAACGACAGACATCTTTCCGCTTTCATGCCTGTTGATTATTTTGTAATTTTAATGCCATGTGAAAGCTTGCTTTGTCTGTCAACCTCTAAGCGGTCCTTCCTTCTTGCCTCTGTTCTCTCTGCTAGATTAAGTCAGATGTTATTAGAGCTTCACTGTGAATCAATGTGTTAATATAAAGTACTAGAGTGCTTTAAGTTGTTCTGGGAGTTTTCAATATAAATAGTGGTTTATTAGAAAAATGTTATTGTCAAAGTAGTTAATACTTGCGAAAGTTCAATAATACTTTAATACTTCTAATACTTTAGTGTTCAATTTTGAAGACATTTCAATTACAAATTTCAGGTATTGGTTTTTGAAAATGAATCATTATAGTATCTGTAAAATTGTTTGTTTTTTAAATTTTACAACAATTTGGATAAAATTTGTTGATGTACAAAATTTTACTTTTGAAATAAATATACTGGTATCCAGTAAAATTAGTTGGACTGTTTCCTTGGAGATGCGGAAAGAAAATTAAAGCCATTGTAATGAATTATCAGTGTACTTAAAGTTCTGCATTATGAAAATTGTTTTGATGTAAAATAGTGCCGATAGAATCTAAATTCATGTAGGATTTTGTACTCAAATGGACCAGATAGTACGTAGTAGCCTCGATTTGCACTCCTAATTGTGAATTAACAGTTTAACTGGTTGACGTACCGGTAATTTCTTTTATGTTGTAACTGTTTTATTTGCTTTCAATGCAAATATTTTGATGATTCATGTTGCAGATCTCCTTAGTCCCTGTGATTGAATGAAAGTTTATTTTTATCTCTAAATGTAATGTGTTACATGTTTATTGAGGTGCTTAGTATTTCTCTTTGCTTTTTGTCCCGTTTCTTATTATGTTGTCATTAAATTCTGTTTACAGCTGTTTCTTATCATCTGTATATGCTATATACATTGTATATAAGCATATGCAGATAGCTATATTTTTAGGAAATCTGCATAATATACATACGTACTTTTCGCTGATGTGCCGATATACATACTCAGATTGTGTTTATATTTTACAAACATATTTAGAGTTTTCAATTTATTTTTATATGCATATACATTTGTGAACAAATTCAATCCCTTTGACATTAAAAGAAATTTAATGGGTGAAAGATTTTATTACAATTTAATTTGTGACAAATTTGAGATTATGCAACGAATTCTGTTGAGAGATTATCAGTTAATATTGTTTTGTTTTCAAATTTTAGTCGCTGTGCTTTGACTCTTACAATTACGATAATTTGTAGAATTCTCTGTTGGTGCTGTTGGTGATTCCCATTAAACAAATGCACGTTGAAAAACTTTGGGCTTTGTAATCATTACAATTTTAAAAATAATAATGTTTCTACAATGTGTACAGAGCATTGTGAGGCTAATTTCAGAATTCAGCGGAATTTAGTAGAATAGAAAAAGTAAAAGTGAAGTATTTGATCGAATAATACAGTGTTAATTACTTGATTGCAACAAGTCTTTCGTCAGTGATACATATTTCAAAAATTACTTGGTTGAACGTGGTACTTTTGCTAATGTTATTTGATTTATTTTATTTATAGCAGTGCTTGTTCTAAGCGTAATAATATAATCATAATTCTATTGTCCCCAGCTGTAAATAGTTGCCCTGTGTACTGAGAATTTAAATTGAACAGACAGCATTTCATAAAATGGTTAATTTTATCAGTAGATTCACAGATTGTAAGCATGAGTCATTTTTGGCATGCCGTTATTAGTTAAAGACTAGAGAAATGCTTGCTATGTAGTACTGATAGTGACATGTTAGTGACCCTGATTCAAGGTTGGTTTACAGATTAGGTTAGGTTACAACAGGTTAGTTTTCACTTCTGCTATTGGTTAGTTTTTACACTTTTGCCTGTAGTGGATCTTTCTGCTCTTCAATGCATGTAGACATTTTGTCAGTGAAGAAATGCATCTAATAGAATCTCACTGGATGAATTATTGAGAATGAGCTCTAATTGATTTGTATTGCGTTGAATGTTTTATCCAGAAAATTCTGTAGTCTTAACTGTACATTCATATATATAACATTTTCTACAACAGCTTTATGAAATTATGAACGTGTAAATTAACTTGAAATAAATCGATAGATATTGACTATTTGCTGCTTCACGACTAAAGTGATTAGTCACTGTGCTGTGTACTAACAAAGCAAACTAGAGTGCTGCAGGTTTTGCTATTTTGTTAACAGCTTGCTTATTGTGCTCAGCCCAGCAATATTATCCCTCGGTTATTATGTTTGTGTGTATGTGTTTGTGTGTGCGTGTGTGCATATGTAATTGTGTGTGTACATGTGTGTGTGTGTGTTAATAGGGAGACAGCTACAGTTACAAGGATGCATTCATTCTCTCACACTTTGACGTAGACGAGGTGCTGTTGAAAGAAAAAGATCGTGTAAGAGAAAGACGTGTTCCTTTTCTCACTTTATAACATTTAATATAGTGCAGAGTTAGCACCAAAGTTAGTTTTTTGTTAATGTCATTTATATTCATTAAATAATAAGACTTGATTGAGAATAACAAAATAGCTCATAAAGTGTTCAAAAGAATTAAATCTCGTCTTGGAGTTAATAAAGTTCTAATTCAGTACGGTTAGAGACTGTTAGTTGTAAATGACTTCTAAGATGAATGTCATAAGGAGATATTTGTAAATGTTGCAAGGGAAGATTAAGCTAATAAGTTGCCTGCTAGAAATATATGTAAATTTGAATGTTTCATCTTTTTAAATCTATTGAAATTTGAAAAGATGAACAATTTGAAAGATGACAGTTTTATAGTGCTGTAGCTCCTCCAATAGATCGTGTATAAAATATCCTGTTATGGTGAAATCTTTCAAGCAAGAAAACTCACCACAATTCAAAGCCATTACCGGTAGCTGATAGAGGAGAATATTGACTACATTTTTACATTAAAAATCACAACCATTATTAATGTTAATATAATAGAGTTTAATACTGTTATATACATTTAAATTCTGTCGTATCCAATTATTATTATCAATTATTATCAGGCAATTCTATATTATCTACCTTGGTTCTCTATTCCTCAAATGCTAGTACCTGCTTATGTGTTAATATTAACATAATTATCAATATTATTCACCTGTTACTTCAATGTAGTTGCAAAATTAACACAGTGTCGTGTGACGATTTCAGTTTGCGTTTCAACTCATTGAGAAGGTGTCTCGTGAGACGACCACATTCATTGCCAAGACTCAGGATGTGCGCACCAAGTGGATCGAAGCCGTCCGCCTCGCACAGTACGTCCACTTTGTACGCGGGGCGTCGGAGCTGTCTGTATAAGACGTCAGCAGTAGTTACTTGGCATTTACATGTAGGCCTACATAGAATCCTTGCCGTAGAAAGAGTTAGGATTAAGAGTGGGGTTATTGTTAGGGAAGGGTTTGAGTTAGGATTAAGGTTAGAGTTGGTATTGTAAGATCTGAGTACTAAAACTCGTCAACATTACTGTGGTTTTTATCATAGGAGTGTGATAGGTGTTGTGAAAGTAAACGGAACATTATTATCTAATTATTTCTCTTGTTAGCTAAGAGATTGGAATCTTGAATGTATTGAAATGCAACATACATTTAATACAGTTGTACTAAATTTAGCTGCGATGTTAATACGTCCTTTCATATGTAGTGGCTGGATGCACATACAATACATGTTTGTGACTATGTTCATTTTTGTGTGCATATGTGCACGCATTTGTGTGTCTATGTACACATGTGAACGTTACATGTCTATGTGCACGTGTGTGCGTGTACGTATGTGAATGTAGTGTACGTGTCTGTGTGTGTGTGTTTACGTATGTGTAGTGACAATGCGTGTCCTGTGAATGCCATCAGTGAGAGGCATGAGTTCATCATGGCTAACTTCACCGAGCCAACCATCTGTGATGTCTGTCGCAAGCTGCTACGTGGCGTCTTCTACCAGGGATACCGTTGTATTAGTCAGTCGACTCACTGTCTCTCTCTCTCTCTCTCTTTCTCTCTCTCTTGCTCTCTCCCTGTCTATCTCTATATCTAATAATTTATTGTTTGATCTATGTTTAGAGTTCTACTTGCAGACTTGTTGACGGTTTTGATGTTGCTCTTTTTGACTTTTTATGCTTGTATATTTATGTATTTTTGTACTTGTATATTTATATACTTTTTATCCTTGTGTATTTATGTTTGAGTGAATTTTGTCTGTTTATTTTTAGATATTCAAAATATGTCTAACGATTTA
>JAQFZK010000340.1:0-11330 GCA_034695905.1 Fridericia nemoralis | reverse complement strand
TGTAAGGTTATTGTCTGTCTGGAAGAGTCCACTGTGTAAGGTTATTGTCTGTCTGGAAGAGTCCACTGTGTAAGGTTATTGTCTGTCTGGAAGAGTCCACTGTGTAAGGTTGTTGTCTGTCCGGAAGAGTCCACTGTGTAAGGTTATTGTCTGGCAGAGTCCACTGTGTAAGGTTATTGTATGGCAGAGTCCACTGTGTAAGGTTATTGTCTGGCAGAGAATATTGTGTAAGGTTATTGTCTTGTCTACAGGTCGGTTTTTTGTCACTCGAAGTCGTAAAGCAGTGCAGCAGTGTAAGGCACAGACTGTCGCAATAATGAGTGATAATGAAAAAGGTACAGTCATCTTTGTTGACACATCAGATATAACTACATTTGGCGATATTAATAATCATCATCATCATTCTGTTCCATTTTACCTACAGAGTAATACTGGTCCATTACAGAGTAATAAAACAGTTAGATGCGGATGGTTGCTGTTGTATTAGATTTTATTATATACATGTACAAATAGTACATTTTCCCAATCTTTCTTCTTATCTCGAAAAAAAAGTATTCGTACTAGTTAGGAAAACGATTTCTAAGAGAAAAGTAGATGTTAAACGTTACGTCGCCGACTAGATCTAAATATGTTTATTTATGTTCCCTTGCGCAAAGGAAATAAATGAAAATTACACACAATACTGTTTTAACATACATTTCAAACTAATAACATAATAAAACATATCATAGTTCATAAAAACAAGATATTTATAAAATACAGTCTTCATTATCAATCGGAATTGCTAAAATCTTACATAGAATTACCTTATGTTTAAACGACGCTTTAAACTGTCAACACTTGAAACATTAACTAATTGAGAAGATGAAGTTTCACGGTTTAACAATTGTAACACTGAAATAATTCATCCTTGCTGTCACTCTGCTATGCTCGAAGTACAGTTTAAGATTGTGTCCTCTCCCCTCTCTTGCTCTTGCGGCTGTTTAAGACCGTATCTGTCGACTGGCCCAGTAACAAAGCCATGCATGGTCTTGTTGTAACACACAGTTAGATCAAAATGTTTGTACCGGGTTCAAAAACTGCGAAATCAAAATAGGAACCGAAATATGTTATAATCTACAGGTAACTGAAGACAGTATTTTACTGTCAAATCCTTACCTTTTCCAACAAGTAATATCACCGGTATTTGTTCTCAGAATCTTCCTGTTCTTTTGAAACTCTAGCAAATTCACTCATTGAGTAAAATTGTGTTTTTTTGAGCCTTGGCTGTTGCAAGCAGTTATTTCTTTCAGTTTATTTCCAAGCCAAAAAAATCAGTGATAGACCTTCAGTTCCTAACGACTACAAATACTGGCAAGCTGGCAAGCTGGAGATGTTATCCAATTTTTCATGCTTATATTTAAATTTAAAACATATTGGTGAAATACATGAGTTTTCATTATGAAAAGTGATGGGTAGGTTGACAAAAGTTCTAAGTTTATTCATACATTAGATGTTGTACGTTATAATAATTCGGAATTGTAAAGTAAATTTATATCTTAGCACATAACTCTGACCTGAACACATAACTAAGACCTCAGCACATAACCTAGACCCGAGCTAATAACTATAGGCCTACCAGATTATTCATTCACTGGTCTGACTACATTGCACATCTCAAGTTATAGTAGCGGAACGGAAAATAACATAACGTATATATTGGACGAAGACTCAATGCCTCCATATTCACATCTAACACGAAACATGCTAACCAATGCATAATGATGGTTAAAATAATAACAATAATTATTGAGATTTAATATAGAATACGGTAAACGTAAAATTAACCTAAACACAATAAAGTAATTAATGCTACAATTTTCAGTGTAGCCATACAAATATCAATAATTATGGTTCTTCTCTTATGTAAATTAAATGTTATCAATCTTGCAGTCAGAGTAAAATTACTTATTCAGTGTACGCATGTTCTTTTCAAGTATATTTAAAGATGCATAAACACTGTATACGCCCTGTATACTAACTCAGAAGATAGAACTTCGTGAATGGTTGACCAGGATCATTGAAGCTGAAAATGACCGGAAATCAACTGACCGAGGACGACAAAATCGAGGACAACGGACGCCCCCGGCAAACCGGATCCTGCTGGCATGAACCAGATCTTTTCAACGAAAGTCCTCGTAGGATTGTGTCTGTCATTGTCGCTGGTGTTTGCTTGAACCACGTGAACTCATAGATTTCGTCAACGTTGTACATCTGGACAGCAGCGCGTTACCGTGGAAACCGTTGAGAGCAATTTCCTGAGGCACATGACAATGGCTGTAGAGCGAGTGACCGAAAAAGTTCAAAATGATTTCTAAAATAATTGGGTTAGGCTTTACAAATAGTGGCAATTCATCATAATCATTAGTTCTTTGACGTTCGGGATGTTCATATATGACATTACGCGATTTCTAGCCATTTTTGACCACACTTACCTGACACTACCTCACAAATCGCCCGTAAAGTAATTGAATCTACTATGTAATATGATTGCAGCATATACTTTTATACATGTAAATGGAAACAACTACATTAATTGTAGCGTTATGAAACGACACAAATAAGTTTAACAAATCATAAATCCAACTACCAGTAACACGTGAAAATGTAGGCTATAACATTAGTAAACATTTGAATGTACAGCGGGCCGCGCTTAGCTTAGTTGGCCGCTTAGCTTAGCACAGCGCTTAGCTTAGCACAGCGCTTTAGCTTAGCAACTTAGATTATAAATGACTGTCAGATTAATTGAGTCAGCGATCGACATATTCCGAATGCCAAAACAGAGTTCTATGCCCAGTTTTAAAATAATTGCAGTAAACATTAGTAGTTTCGGGCTTAAAAAAACGGTTAACCGGTTTTTGTGTACCGTACTATGTTCTCTCGCTCGTTTCGACGTGTCCGACAATTTATCGGACACATCTGAATTGTTTTATTGTTTATTTATAGGCCCTATTAATACATTATTTATTCGTATCAAAAATTAATAAATAGGCACAGATATTGTTAGCTACACGCAATTTTTACTTAATAGCAGTTTTTGTGAGAAGAAACAATATATTTTAGCGCATTTACAAATTCCCTACACCGTAATATTGACGGACTTTTGACAAATGTTGCGAATGCTTTGACTGTATGGCATTGTATGGCAAATACGTCACTTTGTTTACATTCAGCAGAATAGTGCTATGCAGCCAGTCGCGTTGATAGCCTAGTGGGCTATTGAGGCGAACCTGCCAATCGCGCTGATAGCCTATAGCTGATAGCCTGGAGCTGATATATCGGAAGTGGCGATTACTAACGTGGACTTTGACCGCTACGATCACTGACCAATTGGAACAGCGACCGCTACGATCACTGACTAAATGATCACTTGTAACATCGTTACGCCACGCCAACTCACATGCTTTCATACCTAACAAATTATGTAATCGATTGTTAATTAGCTAAAGTAAGCTCACATTAACTTTACCTTTAACGAGTTACCGCAAATGTAGGCCCTACTCAGATCAAATCATCATGCACATTTGAATTTGGAGGGCTGTTCACTGTAAGATATACGGAGCTTCACGAGCTCAGAATTTACACTTAAAACTTTCCAAAATAAATATATTTTTGAAGTATAAATTCAAACCACTGAATTAGACTAAACATAAAATATCCTTGAAGTGAACTATATTGAAACACATTCACAGTAGGCCTAGCGTTTTTTTACTTTTCTTATCGCTCGTGTAGTTACTCCAAACAAATTCGCAATAAATCACCGTTTGCTCTAATTTTTATGGAGAGTGATTCCCCCCTATCTAGCCATGGTGCGATTTGTTTATTGAACCAGTGAAAAGTATGTTCCGAGAGCAGTGATGGGAGGGAGGTTGGCAACAGTTCAGGGGGGTATTAGGATTTTACCAAATAGGCCTATATCGTGAACAAAATGTTATGCAATTTTTGTAATAACAATAATTGATAGCACAAAGATTCAGATAAAAATATTAGATGCATATTTTTTTAAACAAATTGTGAATCAGTGAGTGAGAAGAAGGAGGGGTAGAGTTACATATCCCAGGTTGGAGTCAGGGGATAAGCTATTCTGTGTCAGGACATTAGGATTGGTCACCCTTTCCACCAAACAATGGCGCACAACGACACTGTTTGACCGATTATATTAATAATACCTTATTCATATATATGCACCGATTAAAATTGTGACTTTATTTATATAAATGCACCGATTAAAATTATGTTCAAAAGAAATTTAAAGAATATTTTGTATAAATTGAAGTTAAGGTTGTAGGCTATTGATCCGTAATTGTAATTACATTAACCGTAATATTTTGTGAATGTTATCTTTTCGTAATTATTGTAATATGTATTAAGCAATTAAAATTTATTTTAGCATACATTCGTAATTATTATTTTGAGTACTGTAATCTTAGCCATGACGTTAAATTTAATTTTGTAACAAAGTTAGTATGAATGATTGATTGATTATGATGAATGATTGATTGATTATGTTAGTATGAATGATATGAGAATGATCATTGTCTGCATTTAACGTATTGTTTGTTTTGTTTTTAACCTGCCACGCCCATTCATTCACGTGCGTTTGTTTACATTTTGCAAAATGTTGAGAAGAAATTTATTTATCGTTTGTTTCTTTTTTATTTTACTTCAACTAACTTGTTACTGCGATGCCTACGCGAGCAGGGTCGGTGACGAGGAGGGGAAACTCGTCGAGATACTGGTTGACGATGTTGGCGGTGTCGACAGAGTTTTCGATGGTATCGGGGCAATTAGTGGAGGCGGGGTACGTATAGACCCAGTAGATTGTAGAATTGAGAAGCGGGGAAATAGCCGACATTGATTGAAAGAAATGGATTGTAAACAAATGCAACAGTAGTATTGTGTGATTAATTTAGATCTACAAATATATTGAAATCGGAGTTTTTCTTGATTTTGTTAGTGATATTGAGTAGCTTCCCTGGCGTTTAAAGTTTGTTCAATGTTTTCGAGTTAGTAATTTTTGTTGGATGTCATAATTATATATGCATACAAAGTGGTTAAAGGGGCTCGGGAGGCCCTGCCCTCTCCTTATAGAAGTGAATTAAGCGTGAATTAGGTCCCATCTTCAGAAGTGGGCGACCCTCCTGACTGTTTGATATAATGTAATAATAAAGAGTCCTAGCGCACTGATGAGGTATTTTCGACGGTCGCTACCGTCCCCCCTCTTGTCAGATATTAATGGACCACTGAACCCACGCTCAGATACTTATTGAATTATTTTTGTAGCTAATCTTCCCCCGTCCGTTCATCGTGTATTTATTTGGCTGCTATTCCCCTCTCTTATCAAAAATTTATTGAATTTGCTACATTAAACAATTTCTTTAGTGTATCTATTTAAAAAAATATTGCTACATTGTTTTTGATTGTAGGCTACCTCGAAGCTGTTGATGAACTACAATGATACATACAGATCTCAGATATTAGATTATCTTTTCAAGGTTGGTTGTTAATTTATATGAAACTATTAGTCATTGTTCTGACTGTTGTTAATAATAGTAACACTGCTCAGCATATCTTTAAAGAAGTCTATTATTATTACATATATTTATAAGACATCTTGCAGCGATAATATCATTATGTAGTATCTACTAGTATTATCAGGATGAATTGATAGATGATCATTAATTATCTTCTGCATGTAATAATACAAGCATGGATGTAACACGAAGATTATTTTTACTGCTTCAGATTGTTAACATATTGGATTATATTGACTGATGATAATAGAGTTCATCATGAGAGAATTTCTTTTTGCATATGTTCAAGTAAAAGAACAAAGATCAATATAATTTGATAACGTTTGGTAATTTACGTACTGAACAAGATTATAATAATAGATGCTTGTTTCATTGTAGCCTGGATTTGGAGCATCGTTGCAAATACTGAAAGTAGAGATTGGTGGAGATTCACAGAGTACAGGTCTGGCTTCAGTTTGATGATAAAGTATTTTTATTTTTATTTCACTTTTATTTTGAATTTTTTTCTGTGCATCTTTGTCATACTATATCTTTTGTATATTTTACTTGTATTTAGTATAAAAATGGAACCGTGTGGATTTTAGTTCTGCTGTAAAATATACATCAGGGTAAGTTTGTTGTAATGAGCCTTTTGAGATATATAGACTATTGTAATTGCTTTTAGTTTAATGCATGACATTAATTTGATCTTCTATAGAATATCAGATTTAAAAGTTCTAGCACAGTCAGCTTATGAGTTAAGTGTCAACCGGTCAACTGATTTGCTGTTTCAACTGCTGATCCTGAATTCTTGGCATAACTCAGATTACAAGAATTTTACAAGCTACATTTTAATGCTTTGGAAAAAAAATTCCAGTGCACAATTTCAATGGAATTTTAACCGTGCTAATAGCTTGTTTTGTAATTTAATTCATGCATGCAGATTGTAGCTGTTGGCTAATCATTGGTAGATTACAATTGATTGCAAAGTGCTGTCTGTCTGCTGTTAAGATGGCTCGGAGACGTCTCATATGCACGGTCCGGACGATCAGAATTACGAGAGAGGATACGAATGGTGGCTCATGAAAGAAGCCAAACTTGTGCGCACTTTATATACTTTTAATTTCATGTACTTCTTTATATTATAAATCTCATCTTTTATGGATTTATTGTCTTTCGTGTGAATAGTATCGGTATGAAGGACTGCTAATAAAAACCAAAATGCTAATGAAATACTTTGTATTATGTTACAATTTCTAAAGTATAACAGTAGCATAATTGTAATTGCTATAATTTATCGTAAAAAGTTGTAATTTACTTTATTATCTTTGTTTTAAACTTTATTCTAGATATTGAATAACTAAATCATTGCTTTTGTTTTTAGGTATTTATATAGCTATAGGTTTTGCTGTACTTCTGAAGTATATCAAAACATTTTGTTATATTTCAAGAGTATTAGCTGTCTTTTGATGATTAAGTTTTTCAATTGTATTTAAATCTATTTTGTGAGATTACATTAAATTTACTACTTGTAAGTGTATTAGCATCTGGTTGTGAACTGTGTTGTTCTTCACAATTTGTTATATTTAACTGATTCTTAGCTCTAATTAATTTATAATAATATAAAATGATACTTTTATATGAAATTGGTAATTGATATCACACTGCCTGTTCTTCCTGTGATGGCAGTAATGTATATTTTGTGCAGAGGAATCCTGCTATCAAGCTGTATGGACTGCCATGGACCTTTCCCGGATGGATAGGAGCGGGGATATTTGATCCATTTGCAGACAGAGTCGCTACGGTTCAATACATCCTAAATTGGATTGAGGGAGCGATGAAATATCACAATCTTCAAATCGACTATATAGGAGTATGTGTCATTCTTAATGTTTTAGAATTACAATTTATTGACAAGATATTATTTATTTACATATTTGCATATTTAAATATTTGCATATTTGTTTACATTACTGTTATACAGAATCTGCATTTGATTTCTTGATGATTTTCTTTGTTGTCTGTGTTTCAGATCTGGAATGAGAGAACCTGTGATACAGAATATGTGAAGGTAAGTAGGCATCTGTTGTTGGCTATTATTTGAATGGTTTTAGACCACTGTTTCTCTTGTCAACTGAACTGAATTTGTTATTTGTTAGAGTAAGCTCTCACCAACCACTCCATGGATGTCTTCCACCTTCGCTCTTCACGTGTCTAGCAGCTCCGCCATTTGAGAAATCCAGGGGGGCTAGTGCGGTCAGAATTTTGAAGCAGCTGAAGAGGTGTTTAGTATCATGGTTATGAGTGTTGTGACATTAGATTGCTGTGCTCAGTGCCGTATTAACCTATGGCAGGGCCCCTAGGCTTCGAACTTTCATGGGCCCCTCGACATTCTCCCGCGATTTTCACGCTCTCCTTTCCATACGTACTTATTCCATAGAAATCGTATTTTAATACATTTTACACCTTTTTTAAGATAAACTTTCAAAAAATGTCAAGAAAGTTTTGCTTGCCACTATTAAATTTTGTAATACTTTACCGGTACTAAGTTTTTTTTCCGCTCATTATTTAAGAACATTTTTTCTGTGAAAACTTTCGTGATGGGCCCCTGATTTTGTTGTGGGCCCCTAGGCTTCAACCTCGTCAGCCTTATGGATAATACGGCACTGTGCTCTAACGGCACTGTGCTCTAACGTTGTTCTGATCGTAGAATTGTATATGTATTAGAATGTTGCTTGAGACAATGTTTATAAAAGAATGCTGTTGTAGTCTTATTACAATGCTATTGGAACTGTTGGTATAGTCATTAGCGGTGTAAGTATATAGGGATTGTCTTCTAGAAATGTAATCAATAATATAAAGGTTAGGTAGCCTTGAAAGATATTTGTTAATTATTTGATACAAACATTTAGTCATGTTTGTAATATAAATATATTTACATACCGGTAACCAGTGGCGTTCGAAGGATTCATATGAATCCTCCGAGAGGTAAAGGGATGCGTCTTTTACAATACAAGGTCCGCTTTACAGACGAAAAACAAGTCTAGAGATCCAAAAAGTGGTTTAACGAAACCCTTGGATATGATAGGTCAGTTTTTGTTCCTGATGAATACCCATCGCCCCTTGCAAGGTTGTTGGTCATGCTCGGCCTAATTAATATTTTCTTTAGTAACTGCAGCTGAATATTAAACAATTTTGATGTAAAGATTTAGTGAAATAATTATACTTTTTTCATAGTTTTGATAGGTACTAAAAAAGTTTACTACATAATATTTATTCTCTTTTTTGTAGAAGTAGCCCATTGTGTTTAATGAAATGTTTATGAACTCAACCACTGCTTTTATTCTATCACAGTATTTCAATTTATAATATTTTTTCATCATGCATTGAATCCGCTGTTGCAGTTGCTGCGAAAGACTCTGGATCAGAGAGGATTTCATTACATTCAAATCGTTGCGCCCGATGCGCAGGATTGGAGCATTCTCGACACAATGAGATCTGATCCAAATTTCTTTCAGTCGGTTAATATTATAGGGTAAGTACTTTCACGCTGCTGTTTGGTTTTGAATAGCCCTTAATCACCAACGGGACATCGAAGACCTTGACTTAAATATCTGATGTTTTATCTTCGGCTATTTCACACAATTTAATCATGTAGATCCTGCTCAAACCTCGAATTTACGTATAAATTTTAGATTTCCTGTTGATGAACATGGGCATCATAATAGCACTGGAACAATTAGGCTGTGTTTTTAAAGGGTTGTATTCGTAAAAGTCATAGAACTGAAGGAAAGCGGATAGGTTGCATTGATCACTCTGTGTTGTATACTGCATTTTTGTATATGATTTTACTGTGTACCTATGTTGACAATTTGAATGTGATTTTTTAAAGCAAAGTTTCCAAATGAAGCTAATTAACATACATGCAGAGCGCTGTAGCGCTGTAACACTAATACTTTGATCATCTACGATTTGATACAATACGATAATAAATAAGAGTCATCCGTAAATAAATGTAAAACTCCTAAAAGATAGGTTCTCCTTTTAGTGGCCTTCAATGCACTATGTTGAATAAATTCTTAACATTACTTTTTTTTACTTGTACTACATACAGTACTTGCACGTATTGTATTTGGTATCTCAGCTTCTTCCACATCTTCGAATGTTGACTTAGTTGAAATGCACTGTGGCGTTAGAAGTGCAAAATACATACATACATACATACATACATACTTGTCTCTGTACAGCCAGTTTGTTTGTATATGAAATATGAACGTCTATGTGCTGTCTGTTACACAGTGAACACTATCCCGCAGCAGACAGTCCCCTGGAGGCAAGGTCGACTGGCAAGACCCTGTGGTGCTCAGAGGAGTTCAGCGCAGCCAATGATCTTGCAGGGGCTGGCTGCTGGGCCCGGGTACCCCTTGATGCTGATACTTATAGACTACTAGCAGTCAATTAGTTTTAGGCTTTGTCCACAAGGTAATTTTTATAGTATTGCTGAAGAAAGAGCTGAAAAGCTTATGGTGTGAACATATTTTAATAATATCTAATATGTATACCTGTTAAATTAGTGCAATGAACTGTCGGTTGAAATTTTTGCAGTTGTCTATGCTGATCAGAAAATATAAATTATCAGTTTCAGTAATTGTAACTGAAAAATGAAATGAATATAAGCAAAACTAAAATAAATAAAATGTTGTAAATATTAACAAAGTTTTCTAAATGTAGGAAACTCTAAATAAATCTATAACAGCCAGCATCTAATTTTCTGTATCTACTCTTAATAGAGTAGATACTAAATATAGATACTAAATACTAAATAAATTTTGAAAAAAGAATCAAACTGCATACATATAAATAACATGCATTTATAATCAACAAAATTAGAGAGGACATTTGATGAAACATAGCTCCGTGATACTCACGATAAAGCAGAGGAACAGGATGCCACAGGCTTCAAGTGAACAAGGCAAGCCTGCTGTCCCAACCTACCAGAATCTGATATTATAAAGAACATAATGTCACAATATGTGAAAATCTTAACTACAACAACATATCATTAAAAAAAACTACACATTTACACTTCTTGCGATAAAAAAGCTACAAAGTGATTAATTCCTTAATGACTTGACAAAATGATGGAATAAACTAAAACAAAATTAAATGACTTAATAATTTAATATTAAATACAAATTCATTCTGTATAATGAAATAAAAATTTATTTGCGGAAATAATATCAAGTATAAAATAGAGATAATAGTAACCTATAATAATAACAAAACAATGTCATTCAGTCTTTATTTTCAGAGTAAAAATTCAGTCTTTATTTTCAGAGTAAAAACTTGAGCATCAAATTTATGCCAGATGCAGGTTAGAAAGAGAACATTCAAAGTTTAAGGGCTCAGTGAACAATATTTCTGTAAGTAGATTTGATCCTTATTCATGAATATGGCACATTCGTTTAACTAAAAAATTTCCACGATTGATTCTAAATTTGTTTCTAGAAATCATGGTTTTCAAAGAATCTTGAATATGAGTATTAATAGCAATAACAATGAATAGGGCATGAGGTTTTCCGCGATTCCATGATTCTGCAAAAATTGACAGAATTTAGAAAAAAAACGGAATCGCGGAATCTTGACTTTTTCATGAAATTTGGCAAAAATTACAAAATATAAAGTTTTAACTGTGAAATCTATTTAATACACCAAAATGTAAACCATTTTTTTAACATTTTTACAATTCAGAAATATCGGAATTTTACGAAATTTGCA
>JAQFZK010000339.1:0-11331 GCA_034695905.1 Fridericia nemoralis | reverse complement strand
ATATGTTGCTGTTATTTATCATTGATAATGTAAATTTTGGCTGTTTATTGCATGCTTTTTTCTCTCTTCGTTATATGAAATGTTTTTTGGTTTTTGTTGTTTTGCTCCTTCTATTGTTACTTTCTCATTGACAACTTTTCCGTTAAATAACCTTGCCTCTTTCTTTACCTTTGCACTCTCTGTCTGCTTTCCTTTCAATCCCTTTTTGTATGCAGCTTACTGAAATGTTTATCGTATATAGGTAGCCTGCTTTGTTTAGATTTTTATCTTTTCTGGTAACCTGTATGATATTTATTGCAAACTCTTAACTATGCATGTTATTTCAAATAAATATTTGATTGATATGATTGATTGATTGAAGTAAGAAAATACTACATACATACATACATACAATGTTATACAATACATACATACATAAATACTTTACATACATATGTACATGCATGCATACATACATACATACATACGGTACATACATACATATATATATACATTTGTTGTAGTACGGTACAGTGCATTAGTAACGAAAAGATGGCGATGCGTAAAGAGCACAGCAGTGTTCTTGTGAACAAGAGACTGCAGTTGATTCGTCAGTTAGATCTTAACACGGAATTCTTCTCTGTGCTGCAAGGTGAAGATATTCTCTCTGAGGATATGGTCGAACTGATAATGGTTTGTTTACTAATAATTCTATGATTCTTTATCTCTGTACATGCACTTCAACTTACGCACACAAACTCGCACAGGTGTATCTGTGTTTGTGTGTTAAATATAACTGTAATATTAAAATGTTTAAATATGCTTAATTTTTATTCAGTCAGTGAATCTTTGTGCTCTGTTTGCACAAAGTTTCTATGCAGTTTTTAAATATCTAATTTATGTACATTTATGAGTCTTAACTAGTCTGTTGTTGCATTGATTTTGTCACATTTGCTGTTGTTTTGTTGTTGTTGTTGTTCCGGTGTAGTTGTCGCATTGCTGATGTTGTACTGTTGTCATTGTTGCATTATCGTTAGCGCATTATTGTTGCACATTATTGTCGCTGCATTGTTGTTGTTGCACTGTTATTGTTTCATTGGTTCTGTTGTCAACAGGTTGAGTCAACACGTCAGAGTAAGGCTGGTAAGTTCCTTGACCTGTTGGCTCGGCGCGGACCTAAAGCCTTCGAGTGTTTCATGCGCGCGCTCATCGAAAGCAAACAGATTCCAATCGCAGAGCTTCTTGAACCAGCACTGGCTCGGAAGATTCAGGCTGAACTGCATGCGAGGGATCTAGAGGCAAAGCAGGCATTAGGAACTCTTGTCGCCCAGGTGCAGGATAATCCCGGTGTAGAAGTGGATTCCAGGGTGGTGGTGGGACATGTGATGAGTGTCCAACCCGTGGAAGCACGAGTGACTGTGCCAAGTACCAAAGTGACACCTCCCACCAGTCCAAGGATCCAGCAGGAATGTCAGCCATCTTCTTCAGCTCTATCATCATCAGGGGAAGTCAGACTTTCTATTGCAGTGTCTGGGGAGCAAAGTGGACAAGATGAGAGTGGATCAGGGATCCAGGCTCATCCATCAGATGATATGGAAGTGGATGAAAGAGATTCACAAGAGGGACCGTTCACTTGGGTCACTTCCAGGAAAGATCTGATGATGGAATGCGATGAAATGATCAAGGCGTACGGTGAGTGATATGTGTAAATAGTGGTAAGTATCGCCAGGCATTAATTAGTTCTGGTAAGTTATGATAAGTTATGCCAATTTATAATAATTGCAGTTTGTAGAGAATGGTAAAGGTGAACAAGGAAGGTTGATAATGATTTGTCATTGTAAGCAATGATAGATAATGATAAGCAATGGTAGGCAATGGTAGGCAATGGTAGTTAATGGTAAGTTATACTTGCCAATGGTAAGCTGTGATGGGCTGTGGTAAGAAGTTGGCTAGGGTAAGTAATGTTTTATATATATACAAATTTGTATCATCGTTGTTTCATTAATAATGACAACTGTGAAAAGTTCACACGAATGAATGAATGTTACTTATGTTACTATCTAGTAATAACTGACTCAGAATTGAATGTGGAAAAGACTTTGATAACAAATTAATTGCTGCTCGAAACTTGCTACTCGAAAGCTTGGTAATTCTTCAGTGCATTTGTTGTAGACTAGTGGAGCGTGTGTCAGGATAGAGAGGCCTAAAAAGCGTTGCAGATCAAATGCAAATAAAATCACAGTACAATCCGTATGAGGCAACAGACCCTGAACTGAGTTGAACTGAGTGACGACTATAGTCAAAGCCTAGCGTTTGCATTTGTTGTAAATTATTAATTCTATTATTGCAAGCAATAAACTATTGTACTATTAGTATTTCTGGAATGCTCTCTCTCTCTCTCTCTCTCTCTCTCTCTCTCTCTCTCTCGCTCACACACACACACACGCACACACACACACACACACACACAGACACACACACACACACACACAGTCTTTATCTCTTTAATCCGGTGTCATTATCAGCTTGTAACAGAAATTTATCTTCACCCGGTATCCTTAGTTTTATAACTTTATGTGACAAGCATGTCGGATTGGGGAGGAGGAAAATTGTGAAAATCAAATTGCGGCGATGGCTTTGATTTTCGAATCTACCCCTCCCCACTTGGACGCTCTGCATCCGCCACGGAGGGGGGGGGGCGGGATGAGGTTGGATAAAAGTTTTTGGAAATAGGATGGGGATGGAAAAAATGCCGTGGGGATGGGGTGGGGATGGAAATCACATTATGGGGATAGGGTGGGGTTGGAAAACACTCAAATTTAATGAGGATGAGTTTCGACCTCGACCCCGTGGGATGGGGCTGGAAGAAAATATTGCCACGTGTCACTTTTTAGTCGACAACTAAGAAAACTTACTGCACCGTAGCAAAATCTCGCAATACCTACTGACCACAATTAAAAAGTAGTTACAAATTTTTTCAGAAAATTTAGAAATTGCCGATAATCAGCCGGGTTGCCATTTAACTAGCCAATGTATTTTATGTTCACATACAAAATGCATTAGCCCACAACTGGAGGGAGACGTGAACACAATTTAGACTAGCCTACTAATTGAAGCCAAAAGTGAAAAATTATATGTAATTTAGAGTATTATATTTGTTCAATTCACTGTGACGCATGCATAATTCCCTGGCTATGCCAGTGATAACTTTATAAAAATATTTACATTAAATTGCGCAAGGCAAGAATTTTGCTTGCGAAATATCGCATCAACATTTTAGGAAAGACTTCATTGCTGTGCTTCGATTTGCCAGGTAATTACCCGAAAGCCAGGTAATTTGCCTATCTGCCAGGTAAGTGCCAGGTAAGGTAAAACGTCAGGTAAAAGCCAGGTAATTAATGAAATTTGACATTATGAGTAATTCAATATAGTAAGAATGCGATAAAATGACATTTCCCCTGTCACCTTGTGATTAAGAAAAGTTTACACCGTTACACGGCAATTGACTAAAATAATCATTAATTTTGGCCTTTATGGTGGCAGTAAATACAAAGCAAGAAACAATATTAGAACTGGCAATAAGTGCTTTCTTCAAGTTCTCTACAAGTTGCCTTGACATTGTTGTTGACAAGTTGTTCTAACATGAGCGATAATTTAAGTTTGATTTTATTTTTATTTTCTGCCTATTATTACAGGCTTACAGCAATAATGTCCGTTTTTTATCGTTGAATCGGACGTATATTCTATAATTCTATTACCTAAACTGCGTAAATCATAACTGCTGTAGCATAATGTGTGATTATATGCCAATTTGTGTGCATGTTTATGAAATTTATTTCATAGCAAATTTGTGACAATTTTGCCCAGACATTATATTATACAGCACTTTCTATTTATCGTATCGTATCGTAGAACTATGGACGCAGGCGAACGGCCTCTATGTCCACATCCGGGTCTTGTAAAGAAACGTACACCCCAATTTTTTTAATTGTTCCCCTTGTAATATTTTTTTCATTTTTTGTTAGGATAAGTAACATGATTATATACATTTACCTGTAAAATTTTGAGTTCCTAGTAATAACCGTAATTTAATGAAAAATGTTTCTTTTTGAATTATTTTTATTTTCTTATTTATTTATTTTGTTATTATTTCGAGATTTCAGTTCTTAATATCCTTAACCCTAACCCTTAACCCCAACCCTAACGTTATCCTTTGATACAGTCCCTAATGCGTGCTTTGATACAGTCCTAAATAACAAAAAATAACATATAACTATAGTCCTAACAAAAATAACAACAAAACAAAAAATATAACATAAAATAATAAATAAAGTAGTAAATAACAAAAAATAACATCAAATAACATCAAATAGTAATAATTAGCATCAAGTAATAGTAACAGTAATCATAATAAGTAATAATAATAACAAACAAATGAAAAAAACTGGGGTGTACGTTTCTTTACAAGAGCCAAAAATAATTACCACATAACTTAAGTACAAATATCGCAAATATTAGTACTTGTACATAATAACACAATATTAGTACTTATACATTACAAAATATATAACACAAATATTAGTACCTTATACAAAATACATATCATCAAATTCTGCCCTCCAATTATAATACATGTCTTCTTTTATCCAAAATTTATCCAAATTCTTCTTAAAGCTATCTAATGTTACTGAGCTTACTACCAATTCTGGTAATGAATTCCATACTGATGTTACTCGCATGCAAAAAGAATACTTTCTTATGTCATATTTGCATCTTGTGCACGATAATTTTAGAGAGTTTCCTCTAGTCCTAGTACCTCTGTTTCTAAATATAGTCATTTGTGTTGAAGTGTCAGTTTCAAGGCTAGGGAATTTCAGAGCG
Source organism: Fridericia nemoralis (assembly GCA_034695905.1). NCBI lineage: Eukaryota > Metazoa > Annelida > Clitellata > Enchytraeida > Enchytraeidae > Fridericia > Fridericia nemoralis. Next base: position 6,471 of record JAQFZK010000339.1, on the reverse strand, counting down.
TCACGATATATAGCCTGAATAATAATATAAATGCAAAGTTCTGCCAGTATAGATGTGAACAACACGGATATTTTTGTGTAAAAGTGTATGAAAACTAATGACCGGTTGCATCAATATTTTATAACGAGTTTACATTTTAACCAGATGTGCCATTTACATCGCAATCAAGCAAGGTTGTTTTGGAATTTGAGTCGGGTTCGAAATTCGAATTAAAGACTCGTGTTTAAACACTGGCAAAACCCGCCATTACTGTCTCTTCTAGAGTCGGAGATCTAGGAAGATAAGTGCATAGGCCTATATAATGTTGATACAATATTGCAGCCGGTGTACCGGACGTTGAATAAATGTAACTTCTGCAAGTCAAGTGTTGGTTTCATACATTTGTTACATAATTTATTGCATAATTACTATATAAACTAAAGACATTAAACACATATTTATGCTCTGGTTAGTAATTTTTTAATATGAGCAACTTACTTTTACTATTCATGCAGTGTGTGTTGCAATTCCAACTGATTCGTGTAACCTAGCTACTCTTACTTTATAATGTAAACTCTATATTTCTATTGACTTCAGGTAGGTTGTTAGTGCTTCATCGCTGAGTAGTGTCGTGCACTTTTATCAAAGGAACCCGTAATTGCTAATTGGTGGGACATGTAAGCGAAAATTAGATTATCTCTGCCTAGCACATTACCTGCAAAATCGTTCCGACTTTGTGACCTTTAGAGATCTGTATACTATTGATTGGAAGACTTGCATTGAAATGAAACGAGCCAACAGTTCAAAGGCGCATCTGTTACCTGTTTCTACTCGAGGTGTTGATACCTTCTTTAGTCGCCAATCTTCTGCATCCGTTCATCTGTCGACAACTCCTTCTTCAACATTAATCAACAGGTTTGTTAGGATCTACTGTTAATAGCACTGTTTAGTTGTAGTTTGTTTTAGTTTATTTTTAATGGTAATAACCACCAAAAGGGTTGTCGTGTATCGTGCTTTGTTGCTCATTATAATAAAAGTATTTTATAAATGTAAGTATAGTTTGAAATCTGCAGGATGTTAATAATAGTCCAACATTTTCCAAAAATAGTCCCATTTCGGCCTCAAGGCTCTCAGATGTGCAGTAAGGCGCCATCCTACTGACAATTGCTCCATTCATCACATTCTTGTATATTACGTTGATAATAGGTTTAATTGAAACAGGTCCTGCAGTGTAGAAGACATCAAGGAGATCATTTTGTTGCTGTTGTAGTGAACAACGCGTAAATGAAACAGAACAAGTTGCATATGTGCGGAATGTGCCAGCTGATGGAAACTGCTTGTTCTCTGCGCTAGCCGATCAGCAGTCAACCGATTGTGTGCAACTGACTGCACAGGCTGTTCGCCTCGAGCTGGTCAATTATTTGCGATCTTCAGCTGTGACTGAAGTTAGTTCTGTATTCTCATTCCTGAATTGTATTATGTGAATGAATATCTCATTATAAACTTAATCATAGACTCGTCATAAACTTTTTAATACAAGGTTCTTACAATATAGTATAATAATACACATGACATGGTAGCTTAACTGATTGAAGTGCATGCTTATTATTTGAATGGATCATTCAGACTATTCACATATATGATCTAAAGATTTTGACTTGCTTTGTGTACAATTGGTTGCCGAGAAAAGCAATGAGTAACATATTAGACGTTTATTATTTTATTAATGGTTGTAAATTCTAAATGAAAGTGATTATGACCAGTGTAGTTTAAGTTTCATTATTTTTCAGTTGTAGTTTTAGTCTAAAATATTATACATATTTTTAGTTGTATAATGTTGTATATGACAAGTTTTAAACAACTTGTCGTTTGGTTGTAGTTATGAAAACTTTTTAGTTGTCGTTTTTGTTTTAGTCATATTATGAAAACTTTTTAGTCTTAGTTTTAGTCATACTTATTAGTTTAATATTTAGTTATTAGTGATTACTTTAGTCCTGATTATATTGAATTTCTTGGGTAGGCTATGGTAGGCTAGTAGAATGTACAGCAGATGATAAAATATGAAGTTGTTGATTTGGTTTGCCTTAAATGGTAAATGACCTGTTTTCCAGATAGTATACTTGACATGTAGTAGTGTAACAGACAGATGGGGATGAGACTGAGAAATACACTGCTGTATCTAGATGACTACTATCGTATAATTTATTTTCATTATCAGTGATGTTATTTATTTTTGTTATTTATTATTGTTATTTTTTTTATCTGTTTAGTTTGGTCCTGATATGATCAAATCCCTGGAGGTCGAACATCAGAGCAGCTTTTCTGAGTACATCGCTCGTATGGAACAAGATAGACAGTGGGGTGATGGAACGATGCTAGCTGCAGCGAGTAAGGTGTATATGAGGCCAATCGTTGTCACTGATGGATGCGGTTCGCAATTCACTATTGGCAATTTTGACAATACCGGTTGTGCCAGTCAAGTGACTCGAGAACCCATTCGACTTCTCTATTCTTCAGATCACTATCAGAGCGTGCATTTTGATAAAACTGTGGAAGCAAGTCATCTTCAAGTCTCTTCATCAACTCGTCCTCACTCGCCTTCAACTGATCGTCACTCGTCTTCGACTGATCGTCACTCGTCTTTGACTGATCGTCACTCGTCTTCAGCTCATCTTCACTCCCCTTCAATCGATCGTCACTCACCTTCAATCGATCGTAACTCATCTTCAAGTGAGGGCGGGTCTACTCCTGAACGAGTATCAGCAGAAAAACGTCCGATGAGAAAACGGACGCCTCAACATTTTCGAGAAAGCTGGTCGACCGAGGCTGGCTTGAAGGACTGGATCCAGAGACCAAAAAATTCCCATTCTTTACCCACTTGTCGTGTTTGTATGAAAGAAATCACTTGCGGCCACTCAGAACTCGTCAGGCATGGACTGTCTGCTTCGCACTTACGTAAATTTCGGGAAGTTCAGAAGACACCTAGTATTATTCATAAGTTATCATCTGTACAAGCTGCTCAGTCAAAGATCGCTATCACTGAACTGAAGCTATGTGCCTTCATCGCGGAGCATGACCTGCCATTGAGTCTTGGAGGCTCGTTAGTTGGTCTAACTAAATCCATCGCTAACGACCTGATTGAAAGTCACAATGATTTACGCATGTCTAAAGATAAGACTGCGAATATTATTCGACAAAGCCTCGGTTTATCATTTAATCGAGAGCTGGTGGAAGTTCTTAGACAAAAGAAGTTTTCTGTTATCCCCGACGAAACAACTGATATGTCCACAAAGAAACAGTTGGCAATATGTGTCATGTATTTTGATGAGGCCAAGTACCAACATGTGACTACTTTCTTTGATATGATAGAACTGACTGATTGTACTGCAGCCGGAATCTATGCAGCAATGAAGAAATCCTTTATTGACAAGAACATACCTCTATCAAATGTAATCGGATACGCCTCGGATACATGTAACACTATGTTTGGAAAGCATAATTCAGTTTCAACTATGCTTGTATCTGAGGTACCGCATGTACTAACTGTTAAGTGCCCCTGTCATATGATAAATCTCTGTGCCTCTTATGCTTGTTTGAAACTGTCGACGACGCTAGAAGACTTGTGCCGGAATGTGTACAATCACTTCCACACATCTTCCCTTAGACAACGAGATTTTGAGGAGTTTCAGAATTTTGTTAATGTTAAACCGCATAAACTTCTAGGAATAGGGCAAACTAGATGGCTTTCACTGGAACTTTGCGTCCGTCGTCTATTGGAGCAATGGGATGCACTGCGTCTCTATTTCATCTGGTACGTGACCGAGAAGAAGGATCCATCGTACATAGTTGATAGTGTCGTTCAAGGCTTATCGAGCGATTCCATGAAGGCAAGTCTGGAGTTTCTGAACTTTCAGCTCAAACGTCTTAATTCATTCAATACGATGTTTCAGACTGATGCTCCTGCACTTCACTTTCTCAAGTCTTCTACTGAAAAGTTGCTTCGAGATATCATGGGTGATTTCATGAAAGTAAGCGTTGTACGTTCTTCTGATGTGTGGACTGTGAACATTCAAGATGATAGTAATAGGGTTCCTACCTGTCAAGTCTATACGGGATTGGCTGCGTCAGAGACCATCGGTCGAATAGAATCAAGTCATCCACAAGCAGGCGACGAATTAAAAGTACGCTTCCGATCGTTTGTTGTTGAGCTGGTAACACAAATTAGATCTCGGTTTGTTCTAGATAGTCCAGCGTTTGATGCTTTACGCATACTCGTACCTGAAAATGCGATGGCATTAAATCCACCTTCTCTGCATGAAGTTCTCCAAACGTTTCCATATCTGAAAGATATTGTGGACGTTCAGGAGGCTGACAATGAGTGGCGTAGACAAGCTTTGAATGGTGCCACCGAACAAGGTGAAGAACAGTACCGTGACCAAAATACGTCAACAGCTGTAGATTTTTGGAAGAAAAGACTGTCTGATACTAATGCTGCGGGTGTCCTTGTCTATCCTAATCTTCGTAAGCTTACTGCAACTTTGTTTTCTTTGCCTACGTCAAATGCAGCAGTCGAGAGAACATTCAGTGTTCTGAAGAACATCAAAACCGACAAGCGTAACAGTTTGAAGAGACAGTCGTTAGTTAGCTTACTGCATACTAAGGAAGGACTTAAGCGAAACTGTTTTACATCTGGTACTTTCATGCCAAGTAAAGGCATGCTTGCTTTGCATTCACGTGTCAAAAGTGATGCAACTGACTCTGAAGTTCAAGATATAGTGGAAAGGAATCTAAGAAACTGATGTAATGGTTTAGTAAGCCTCGTTGGTTTAGTGGTAGCGTGCCTGTCTGTCACGCCAGCGAACCGGGTTCACCTCCTGTCGGAGTCAATCTGGTTTCTGAGATGTTAAAGTCTTCGCTTGCAACATCACAATAAATAACAGTCAATTTTCAGTTCCTAAGACTATATGTGATAAGCATGCAATAATATGTAGCATGATGCTATAGTATCTTAAAAATTAATAGCAATGTTTGTATAATATGCGTGAATAATGCATTTTGGTGTTTTTGTCTTGATTGTAACATAAAAATTTTCTATTAGATAGCTAAGCTATTGTTATTAGAATAACTGCATATTTACATTGAATTGATTTTGAACATTTTGGTTGACTGCTGTTTTTGCTGACTTGCAGACCTAGTTATTAGTTAATTTGTCAAGTCCACCTAATTTTTCTGTCATACTGAAACTTATGTTTGTATTTTTATTTCGTAGTTATTGCTACAGGTCAGGTGCAAGTGAATTTTAATGACTTGTGTGTAGTTTATGTTGGTGCACTTGTAGGATGAAATTTTAACCAATATTGTTCAAAAGCTTAACCTGGAACAGTATTGTTAAGACATATTATTGTTTTTTTATGATCTTAGTTAAGTCTTAAACAATTTTTGTTCATGAAATGTAGAGATTTGAGTTATTTTGAAGTTTATAACAACTTTTGCAAAAGATTGGCTAATATGACCAGTATTGACCAGTTAGCTGTAACACTATTTTTATACAGAAATTGGCGAAAGTATTCTTTTTATTGAAATGTCGCCTCAGTCGGGATTTGAACCCTCGACCTCTTGGATGCAAGGCAGAGGCCTTACCACTGAGCTAACTGGTATAGATATGTAATTTCTGACTTGTTCGAAGCTATTTCACTCAGCCATGACATCCATCCAATGATCCAACTACTCCATGCCTGCCTTCATTGTCCTTTATACACACCTTTTCTTCCATTAGGTATAGATATTATGTCCTGCCACTGGATCCTCTCAATCAATCAACACCAGTTTAATATAGTAGGCTACATAGCAATACAGTACACAATGTCAATGTCTATAATATCAACTAAACTGACAAACAAATTGGTAGGCCTACTAAGCTTATAATTTATAACGAATCTTCAAGAAGCGCTCAATACATGTCACATTGTCAATAGGTGCTGTATCTGTAAGAAAGTTGATTATCGTGGATGTCTGCATCTTCTGTAAAGCTGTAAATTGAGCAATACAAATTACCTATTGGGGATAATGAATATCGAAAATAACATAATCAACAGAAAAGAACAGATTTAATGATAAAAAAATAGAGCAAAATAGAATTTTATTTCATCCATAATTTCAATGATCAAGATTAAATCATCATTGATCCATTACCGGAAGACAGCATAATATCATAATAATACTAGGCTGATTTCTATTCATCGTACAAAAAAGGGTTAATCGATACGATTAGCTCTCTTAGGCCTAAACTATTTAAATTAGGCCTACCTTTGCATATTAAATGTTTGACATATGTAAGCTAAAGGTACGAGCAAGAAGAATGGTTATTTTCAGCCCGCCTTCCCCTCTCTGCCCCATGTTGCGCCCTGCTTTAAACTGAAAGATTATCATGCCAGGTAATTTTGATCAAAATCAGGTAAATTTATGGGTTCTGGCAGGTAAAATACTTTTGAG
>JAQFZK010000338.1:0-11343 GCA_034695905.1 Fridericia nemoralis | reverse complement strand
CCCCCCCCCCCCCCAAACAAATATTATTTTAATACTTTTAACCCAAAATGCAGTTTTTGTATAAGATAAATCAAAAATTTACTGACGATGCAAAATTCGGCCCCCTTTATATCCCCCAGTGTACAGCAACTAGCAAGAACCTTTCTGAACTTGTTCACTAGCTTGTCAAATATATTTGATTAAGATCTTTTCCGTATGTTAGCTTCATTGCCTTGATTTACACCCCATCATGTGCTTCAACATTGTTATTGCAGTCGTATATTTTATAGACATATATTTTGTTGTGCAGAACATTGGTACCTACAGCTTCCAAAAATGTTTCAGCTTCTATTCAGATGTATTTTGACTGGTGTATACTGTTTAAAATTTGTCTTCTGACCCGTGCTAGCATAGCAATCATCATCATATTGATATTGACGAGGAAAAACAGAAGTAAACGAGAATTCAATGCAGGCTGAGAAAACACAATTTTAGTTATACAGATAAATAGAATGGAGTTCTGATTTCATCCGTAATCCTTTTATAGGCATCTAAGTTCTGTGGTCTGTGTGCCTGCCTTGAAACAAATTATAAACCTTCCTCGGACAAATTTCCGGAATTAATTTTTCAGCGACTCGATGTTTAAAAATGCTGATATAGTTTCAATATTTTCACTCTTCAGTTTATATTTGAAAAATTTCAATGCATATGTGATTAGGAAACAAAAAGCTTAAACTGGAAGAATGATGTCTGTAAGAAATGTGCTAAACAATTGGAGCATATTTATTAAAATGTAATTGTATACTTTTTTTATCCATGTCGACATTTTTGCAGTAGGGAGATGGGCTTGTAGGTGTTCTGTGATTCAAAATAACTGATACTCAAAACGCTCATTGTAAAATCTCTATCGACAGGTTTGTTTTTGTATTGATATTATTAGTCGTTAATTGTGGTATGTAACTCATCATGCATAGTTAATCAAAGTGTGTAACGCTAGGTAAGGTGTAAAGTTACATTGGTGGTTTTACTATGTTAGATATGTAATCGAGGTTAGTTAGATAATAATGTTGAATATAATGTTGACAAATTATTACTTTTGGACGAGATACACACTCGAAACCCCACTGAAACCTGTTGAAAATTTTCACTGAAACTAGTCGCAACATTTGGTTTCAAGAATAAACGTCTTAAACCTGTTGAAACTAGTTTTAAGTTTAAGTGAAACTTGGAAGAATCATTGAATCGTCATAATTGAATATGTAAAAATGCATCTGTTCACTGTTCGACGAATAGCATCTGTTCACTGTTCGACGAATAGAGGCTATTGTGACGAGTTACAAAGGTCAGTCTATTATAACAAGAGTTACAAAGGTCGGTATATTATAACGATTGTACGGTGTGTGGCAATTCATTGTTGATGGACTCTGCCATTTCTCAAAATTCATCGACATGTTTCAACTGTTTTCGGACGTTACTCTTCGCCGTTACAGATTTCAGTGAAGTTTCAATAGGTTTCAGTGAAATTTTTCAGCCAAAGGTTTAGCACGTGTATCTCAACCATTTGATTAAATTATGCTTAGAATATTATGATTTTGTTTTTTCTTTGCATCTGTTGTATTCTAAAAGTTATGCCTAAAATATTATGATTCTGTTTTAGTCTCTGCATCTGTTGTATTCTACTTTATTTTGTAAACAAAGAGTGTACTAAATTGCATGATTTCAACTTGAGAACTTTAATCTAGCAACTAAGTACACACAGTGAACACAGAACACAGAAGTACAGCTCGTTAGATTGCATCCGTTAACCAGGAAACAACAACACTTCTTGAGATTACAGTTACACTCAGTTCAACAGCTATGTGGTCATCCAAGAAGTACATATCCAAAACTCTATTTCAGATCCTTTTCTCTAGGCAAACAAGCTACAGAGCATCTCACAGTTTTATGCGTGGACAGAATACACCTTTGAACGACCACCCTCCAACCTTGCGCATATTTATGTATTTTATCGACACACCAACTAAGAGTTTCGTAGACATCACGACAGGTGACAATTGGAAAGAGTGCAGACATAAAAATATAGCGAAAGTTATTTCTGTCCATACTTTGTAGAACTAAATACCAAACGAGTCATATTACGAAGAGACCCCTAGCGCAGATCATCAGTAGTAAGTTGATAACTGTACAACAAAAACCAGTAGACTCGACTACAACCAGCCGTGGTTCTTAAGACGAGGAAAAATTGTTAAACTAAAACCATACACATCTTTGAAACTATGGCGATAAACACAGTAGTTCTCGTCGCAGCGAATAATTAGCATCTGTATAAAACAACGCCACATTCTACAACAGCTGAGGATTTAACAAAGAAATCTCCCCGATCATAAACAATCCATCAAAGAAACACAATGACCGTAGTCAGCAAAACTTAGTAACACATCTGATGAACCTTTATCCATTCCTCTCATCACATGGCACTTTTCTTCATTGTAGATTTGAGGTTAGAATTAGAGATATAGTTACTACAACACTGGTCAATCCCTTGCAATAGTTCAGCACATAAATAAAAATGCATAAACCAGGCAAAATCGAGGATGATATGGTTTAAAAAATGTAAATCTAACGTCTGTATATATATATATTTATATATATATTAGGCTGTTCATCTTCACTAAAGATACTTTCATTCAGTTAAATCAACTCTCTCCATTTCAGGCCGGTAATCAGCCTTTCTCACACGAGTGGGGGTTACGAAGACAGCAAGCATATCCCTTATCTACTGGGAGGGTTCTTTACACCGCTTATTCTCCTTCAGGGCAACCTTATCATGTAAAAAAATATATATATTGCTTCTTGTTGGGTTCAAACAACCACCCCCATGATTACTGGGTGCAAGCATTAGACTGAGCAGATATTTAAATTTACAGAGTTTAAATTTAGCTTCCAATGTTGATTAACTGACGAATACTACGTCCGCAAATACAAACCCTAAATTGAAGAAGTCTTAACAATGTGCTGCATTCGTGCAAAGCATACTACTACTACTACTATGGCTTCCTCTGTCAGAAACCTACAAACACAGTCGAACATCATTAACACTTTCGCAAAATGAATTTCTCTAACTACAAATACTTTTCAGCATCTCTGCTTTCAGTCAAGGATCCAGGTTCCAAATAGGGAGGGAGGGGGCGGACTATCAATTGGGGGCGGATTGAATTTTGCAAGCTAAAAAGGCCGTTTAGAGCATATAATATGGTGAAAACAACAACAAAAATTCAGTACAATGGGGTCGGCGGCTGGACCCTCCGCACCTTGTGCAGACCATGTGTCACTGCTGCCTTTCACAGATCTTTACAAACTGCTGGATTGTCAAATTATGTTTGATATTCGTTCACTAGATTTGTTCCACTGATCAAAATCGTGACATTGGTTGGCATCACCAAAGCAATCATTCGTTTAGCACACAACTTGTACACTTAATATGACCAATGATTACTTACTCATAGGGCCTTCAATTAAGATACTGTACAAAAAATGGACGTCTTTAAAAACATGGTCTTTATTATTCCCAAATGAAATTGCCGATTACTTAGAATTAGTGTACATAAATTCATTTATGAAATCTATATGGAGCAGGGGAAGAAGAGTGGCCATCTAAGCTATGTACTATGTATGGGGTAATCAATTTGTTGGTACGTTAAGGGTTGTGAAAAGCTGACATTTTTGCACACATAAACTCCATCGATGATCGCATAAGCCTAACAGAAGATACATATTCGTTGCCTTTTGAAAACTGTTACCGTCTCATTTCTTTTACAACTCAAATGGATGTATAAAAAAGTGTGTACTATCAAATCAAAACAAAACAACTAACAGTATCTGGTATTAACTAGGCAAGCCTTCGCAAGCATATCAAACAGCCTGTTGTTCTACGCTTCACAACTAATTCGTCCAGATTCTGAATGACGACAGAGTCCAATACAACAAAATTTATACGTGAACAAAACATAACAATAAACGTTTTAAAACTTCTACAATCCGATGACTAATTACAAGAAGATCAGTGCAGCCAACCGCTGAGCTGTAAAATTAAACAGACAATGGAAAAACTTAACGATGCATAAAACATAATTATACACAGCACACTTCAATGCGAATACTGACTTTAATCGTAACTGCATCGCAACTGAAAACATACATAATTGTAATGTATTCTTTTCAATGCCTTTGATTGTTATATAACATAATACGATACAGAAGAGTATTAAAAATGTATATCCTCAAAATTAATCAATTGGATTTCCCAATTAACAGCTTAAAATCTCAACTGAATACAACAAACAATCCGCAAAAGTTAATAAAACAAATGGCTCCTCCAGAAGATCTTTACTTCAATTTACGACGTTATTATTTTAGCCACAAAACACATCTTTAAAATGCTCTATTACCTCTTGAAACTTAAATACTGCTTCGTTACTTATTAGTAAACTGTAAACAGAAATTACCTGGGGAATTATTACCCTTCATCGGCATCAATGCATCACATGGGAATTACCAGTCATCATCAACAGTTATTCACAAACTAAACTTAGAATAATGCTAGTTTACCAAAATCTCTGACCAATCAAGTAGACGCACTTACATCACATACACAAGAATCAAACAACGGTAACAATTAGTAATAGAATGCTGATATATCGTTTAACATTACTTACATCCATACGTACGTACACACACGTACACACACAAACACACCCACACACAAACACATAACCAAAAGCAGATTATCAAAAATACAAATGCATTACTGTATTCATATAGCACAACAGAAATTACAAAACAGGTACGGTGGCACAAATTATCACCATTTACCTCACCAACATCATCATCATCACCATCATCATCAACACCAAAACTATTATCACCATCATCATCCATGGTCATCACAGGACCCATCAATCCGGATATTCAATTACAACACGTCCGCTTGCAATACACACACAGAGGGAGAGCATGACCACATGCTTGTCTGTCCTCACTGCACCACTCCAACAGTTCAATCCACTACAGACAAGCACAGCTCATCAGCTTCATTCATACAACTAAATTGACTGTTTCACATTCCCGACACTAAATTATCTGTCAAATTAAATGTATTACGTTTCGCCACAGCAACATGTGAAACCTCAGTTGTTCATTCAGCGCTTAATTATAATCAATCAACTCCACTCGGCAGATCATATATCAGATACTCTATAATATCCAGTTCTGCTACACGCGTAACAGAAATACGATTCGATACCAGAATCGCTGGTTTATCATTATCATTCATCATTCAGCACCACGAGTTACACAACGTGAAACTGCCAGAGTGGGCAAGAGAGTGACAGAGGGAGGGAGACGGGGAGAATGAAAGAGAGAAAGTGTGAGAGAGAGAGTAGAAAGAGTGAGAGACAAACAGAGAGGGAGAGAGGTTTTGGAAGAGACAGGAATTTGGAGAGAGAAAGCAAAGAAAAGAGAGAAACTAAAACAGCAAAGCCTGAGATACAGAGAGAAGTTCTTAAAGAAGTTGAGTATCATGGCTGATTAGAAGTGACAAACTATTATACAAAGCAAAGAAAAAGAAACAAGTACACAAAGGCAGACAGACAGACAGACATACATAGAGACAGAGAGCTTGTACTTAAAAGGCAGTGTGTGTTTGCGTCAATATTCTGCTGCAGTCCATCCATCCTGAGAGACAGAGATATGGTTACAAGTAGTAGAGCTTGTCGGCCAGCGTCTCTGATGGAAACTTGTGCAGACTCTGACCAACGAGGAACGCAACCTTGTGGGCGTACTGGCACGGAGCTGGCACTCGGATGGTCCCCTGTCATCACAAGGGCACCCGCACACACAAACGTATACAATATCCATAACATAATACAAGCATGAAGAGTAGTTTTGGGTTTTATAGTCGCGGCATAATCACTATGTCTACATTTTATCCAATACACTATACATACAATAGTACCAATACAATATACAGGCAATTGTCCTAATATAACCATACATGCAATGTCCCAAAATGCCATACATTTGCCAAAATGCAATATGATAAACAAGAAAATTATAAAACATACTACAGTACATGCAATACAAAATAAATTTGCCCAGAAAATTAAACAAAATTCATTCATTAAAACATTCATGATGTCTATTAGGAAATTTAAAACGATTACAATAAAAGTAGCTCTCTGACTGGCACAAAACTGGTAGTTACAGTCAATAGTAACAACATTTACAAATTAATGCAAACTCTAACCTTGACACTACGAAGGCAAAGTGTGCAACAGAGCAACGCGTTTGATGCACACAAACAACAACGAGAAAGAAAATATCAAGTGTGGTTTGTGTGTATATTGATATTGTGTGTGTGTATAAGATATGTAGTCACGGTGTCTGTGTGGATGTGCGTGTCTGTATATGTGTGTGCGTGTGTGCATATGCATGTAAATGTCTATGTGTGTGTGTGTGCATGTGAGTGCGCGTGTGTGTGCATGAGTGTGAGTATGCAAGCGTGTATTGTGCGCGCATGTGTATATTGTACGCGTTTCCTGTGCGCAGGTACGTGTGTATTATACAAGTGTGTATTGTGCGCGTGTATGTGTGTATTGCACAAGTGTGTATTGTGCGCAGGTATGTGTGTACTGTATAAGTGTGTACTGTGTGAAGGTATGTGTGTATTGTATAAGTGTGCACTGTGCGCGTGTATGTGTGTATTGTCCAAGTGTGTATTGTGCGCAGGTATGTGTGTATTGTATAAGTGTCTACTGTGCGCAGGTATGTGTGTATTGTACAAGTGTGTATTGTGCGCGTGTATGTGTGTATTGTATAAGTGTGTATTGTGCGCGTGTATGTGTGTATTGTATAAGTGTGTATTGTGAGCGTGTATGTGTGTATTGTATAAGTGTGTATTGTGAGCGTGTATGTGTGTATTGTATAAGGGTGTATTGTGCGCAGGTATGTGTGTATTGTATAAGTGTGTATTGTGCGCAGGTATGTGTATATTGTATAAGTGTGTATTGTGCGTGCGTGCGTGTCCTACCGGCCAGTTGTAGTAGAGATGACAGAGCTTGTACGTGAGTCTCTGGTAGTGGTCAGGTGACAGCATCGTAGAGTCATGGATGACGTTGTAGTGAGTCGGTGACACAGTGCCTTGACGCACTGACTGACTGACTATGAAGTAGTCAAACCTACAAGTACACACACAGTACACAGTACTGACTGACTATGAAATAGTCAAACCTACAAGTACACACACACAGTACTGACTGACTGTGAAGTAGTCAAACCTACAAGTACACACACAGTACACAGTACTGACTATGAAGTAGTCAAACCTACAAGTACACACACAGTACTGACTGACTGTGAAGTAGTCAAACCTACAAGTACACACACACAGTACACAGTACTGACTCACTGTAAAGTAGTCAAAAGTAAGTACACTAGTAGCAAAGACGGTTGTGAAATATGAAGGGAACAGGACACTTAGCAAAAGTAAGATTCATATCCAAGCTTTTCATTAAACCATGAAACGAGTGAAAAAACACAGAGAAATAGAAAGGAAGAGAACGAAGGAGACAGAGAGGGACATACATACACAGCAACAGAAAGACAGACGGGAGAGAAAAGAAGGAGAGAGAGAGAAAGAAAGAGCGAGAGAGGGACACAGACCACTCAGGTCTGGTGGCCTCCTCATCGACGACGGTTCCAGGTGGAGGGTTGGTGGCGCCCCCAGTGTGAGGATCACGGGCAAAGAAACGCGACGAGATTCTCTTCTTCACGACCACAAAGCCAATCTTTGGACTGTATACGCACACAAACAAACACACACATATACAAACAAACACGCACACACACGCACACACACACAGACACACACACACATAAATTCATATACATACTTACACAAACAAACAAAAACACACACACTGACACATACACAGCCACACACACACAAGCACATACACTTATTGTCGAGCAACCAATCATAATAAAATGTATAGCTATTCCTATATAATGATGTTCCTAACAACACTGCGTCTAACTGTATATCTGTTACATATCTAGCTGGTTTTGTTCATTTACTCAATCACTAACACAGTCATTAGAATAATGATTAGATAGAGGGAATCATGACATTGCTAGTATTGGGCATCATCGACATCTTGAAAATGACATCAAAACCATATGTTATTATTATTATTATTATTATAAATACATCACACAAGTGTTGCACGTTCTCGTTCAGCACTTGGTTATTATCAGTATATAAACTGATCCATTTATTATTCAATCACGGACGAATTCATTAGTGCATATAAAAGGAGTATGGTAAATTAATAATACGCATAACTACTGAGTAGGTAGTAGATAGGTAGTTAGACTTGGACACACGTACTTGTAGCCAGGGTTGGCGCGACGACAGCAGTCCATGATCTGTGGCAGCTCAAAGTCATTGACCATCTGAAGCTGTCCGTCTCCCACACCGTCACGGAACACTATCACCCGCTCCGGCAGCACTCCGTTAGCTGAGTGGTATGCGCTGAAACATTCTACACACACGCACGCAGACATATGGGCACTCACAAACATACACAGACACATACATACAGGCACAAAGATACACACATACATACGCATACACACGCAAGCAAAGACACATGTACAGACAGCATACACATACACTAGAACACACAAAGTCTATGCACACACTCACACGCGCAGACACACACAAACGCACACACGCACACAAACTCTATGCACATACACACACTCTACACGCACTTACTACACACTCCACACACACACGCGCGCATGCACGCAAAAGCATTCTACAGACACACATGCGCACATTCACACACACAAATGAAACGATCTCAAAGACACGGACAATTGAGAGAGTTCAATCAGTACCAGTCGTTCAGGTCTTGCTGGGAAAGATCTCATAATTATGGTGATTCACTCTACACTACATACCAAGCAGAAATGTATCGACTCAAAGAAGTGAACTGTTTGGTTCTACATTAAATACAATACCTCCATGACTTGTTCCACATTACTAATATACACAGCTAGTTAGAATACATTTATTCTGACAAGTATCAAGCGTATTTATTTTCACATGCATTACAATTGTTTGCCATCTGGTATAATCTCTGAGCACATCAACTACTTTATTTAATAGTTGTTATTTCACACCAGACGCTCAACAAGCAACACACAACTGTACAGTATCTAGCAGCGTGCAACTGTTTACAACAAGATTACACCCACCAATCGTTACTAATCTCTCACATCATCATACCACCACTCTCTATTCAAAACATAGCATACACAAATGAATCAGAGAATTTTACACAGCTAGATTTCGTCCTAATACAATAGAGTATCAGCATACACACACAACATAATAGTAATTTACCAGATAATAAACATAATTTTACAACAATAAAAAGGTATTATTACTACACAAATTAAACGTACTGCCAAGATACAAATACCGATACATAAACGAATGATACAACGTATGATACAAATGCAAATGATGATGTGTAAGATGTTTAGAGAGACAACGCACTGCTGAGGCAGGCCGTTAGTCCATTGACCAGTTCCTCGTGACTGTTCTGAAACGAGACTGCTGTGAAGTACTTGGTCAGAGCCTTGTTCATAGACGCGACCACACCGGCGACTGAACGGCCTTTCTTAGACGAGTCGTGGTACGTGTCTATGCCTACCACCATCGTGTTACTCAACTACAACGCACAGCGACAACAATGATAATAACTGCAACAACAACAATGACAAAAATAATAACTACAACAACGATAACACCATTGTGTTCTTGAACTACAACAACAATAACAACAAACGCAATAAAGTAAAACTATAACAATAACAACAATAACACCATTGTGTTCTTGAACTACAAGAACAACAATAAGAACAAGATTTAATAATGCACGATGGTTATCACCATGTATTCAACATTTATTAATACATTAACTTCGACAAAACTTTAATCGTTACCCTAATTCCAAATCAGACGTTATTCCAATTTCAAACATAAATTCAAATCCTCTCTTGAGCATAACATAAATTCAGATCCTCTCTTAAGCATAACATAAATTCAGATCCTCTCTTAAGCATAACATAAATTCAAATCCTCTCTTGAGCATAACTCTAACTATAAACAATCACAATTTTAATTTTAAATAACGAATAAAGAAATCTGCTTCCATTCGCAGTCGTTCACCACGGCCAGAACTTCTGTTCTTCCCCTTTCTTTTGGACGTCTCGTATAATCCATATCAGTCAATCTCAGGATATCATCCGTGTTAACCATGGTCCGCCTCTCTGTCTTTTAGTATCTACTATATACTAAATGTGAATAACAGAATAAGAAATGCCAGCCAGTGGAGAGCTGGCAGAATGGGCCGAGTGTACTATGATATGGTACTATGGTACTGTTCACTCACCGGTACATCCAGGTGCCAAACCTCTCCTCCCATCTTACAGTTCATCTGTATCGCCACCTTGGTCGCCACAGACATCAGCATCTGCTTCTTGCTCAGGGTACGATCCAAGATCATCTGACTTGGTACTACACAAATGCACATGCATACGTGTATGCAATATAGACTTGGTACTGCACAAATGCACATGCATACGTGTATGCAATATAGACTTGGTACTGCACAACTGCACACATACATATATGCATCAGAGATTGGTACTACACAAATACACACATACATGTATGCATTAGAGATTTGGTACTACACAAATGCACACATACATGTATGCATTAGAGATTTGGTACTACACAAATGCACACATATGCAAGAGACTTGGTACATATGCATGTATGCAAGAGACTTGGTACATATGCATGTATGCAAGAGACTTGGTCCATATGCATGTATACAAGAGACTTGGTAAATATGCATGTATGCAAGAGACTTGGTCCATATGCATGTATACAAGAGACTTGGTCCATATGCATGTATACAAGCGACTTGGTACATATGCATGTATGCAAGAGACTTGGTCCATATGCATGTATACAAGAGATTTGGTCCATATGCATGTATGCAAGAGACTTGGTACATATGCATGTATGCAAGAGACTTGGTCCATATGCATGTATGCAAGAGACTTGGTACATATGCATGTATGCAAGAGACTTGGTCCATATGCATGTATGCAAGAGACTTGGTACATATGCATGTATGCAAGAGACTTGGTCCATATGCATGTATGCAAGAGACTTGGTACATATGCATGTATGCAAGAGACTTGGTCCATATGCATGTATGC
>JAQFZK010000337.1:0-11343 GCA_034695905.1 Fridericia nemoralis | reverse complement strand
CTTCAGCCTCGATTGATCCGCAGTCCTGTGCCACGCTCGACGACGGGTACACCGGCTGAGAGCCAATCGATTCCTGTACAACATAGGTGTGTCAAATGTACAGTGTAGATAATAGCCTATCAAACATAAAATACCAATACAAAACGACCAAATATTAACACTGCCAATATGTATAATGCAACGATTGGTTTACCAGGCGATTACTAGTGCCTATAGAGTTTCAAAGAGAAAATATCAAGCATAATTTAGATGATTTGGTCGTTCAAAATCTAGCAGCAGAAAAGTAGCTAAATATTGAAGTTGTCAAAACATTAGCTAGAGAACTTAGATGAAATGTATCCTTAACTGGATTTTAAGCATGAAAATTATAAATCCCATCTTCAATTGCAAAGTGTCCCTAAATAGTGTTGACCAGTTAGTTATGCTCAGTGGTTAAATTAGATCTAGTGAGGAATCTAGTGAGGAGAGGGAACTCAAAGTGAGGAGGAGGATCCAAATTAAGGAGGCGAGTCCCAAAAATGTAATTTTAAGGAAGATAGGGGGGGCCCTTAATGAAAGTACCATAAATTTGAGAGAGATGGTGGGCCCAATGAAGAAATTATCAGAGCCTTATGTTATGCACTGGTTATGCATAGTAGTGAAGGTGAATACTGTGAGCAAGTGTATTCTCATACATCTCAATTATGTCACTGCAGAACTGAATGAAATATAGTTATCTTTTAGACCGTTAACATTCCTTACTAGTTAGTACAAATTGGATTTGAATCCAATTGAACGTGATTGTTAGTGACCAATGCCATAATGTAACTAATAACAGCTATCATTGTCAATGAATGAAAATGTTTACAACTGGTAGCAAGAACACATCAGTTACTAGCTTGTGTGCAGTTAGCAATCATCCAGTCAAGTAAGCACACTCCACGATAAGTGGGGTTTGCATTGTCACATACACAGTATATCTTAGAGGGCACGTAACTAATATTTTACTTGCATCCTAGACGGACTAATACAAAACGAGAGAACCAACCTGGTAGACATTGCCAGCCAGATCCCTGTAGTACTGCACAGCCCTTGAAGCCAACAAGTCGCCTGCATGTGCCCTACCGTAGCTGCTCAGCTGTTGCTGCTGATAGCGCTGGAAGCTGGCCATGACCTGCTGTGCCATGTCACAGCTTTCAGCTGCTGCTAGATCTACTCTACCACCACCAGCAGCTGCTGGTGCTGTGGGTAGCTGCTGAGGGCAGCTGTCTAGAGCTGTGGGCACTGTACGTCGATGGTCGTCGTTCACTGCAGGCTTCACAGGCTTGCTGTCCAGCTGCTCGTCAGACTGACAGCACAAACAACGAGTGTATCGGATTTAGATAGGATTTTATGATTACCATACTTTACATATAAAACCAGTGCTTAAAGTAATGGAGGCCCGGCCCCCTCCTCCAACAAAAAATTGATTGCCTCTCTCTAATTTATGATACTTTTAATATTACGACCCCCTCCTCTTTCAAAATACATTTTTGCACCTCTTCCTTACTTTGGGCTCCCCTTCCTCAATTGAAGTACTTTAACCGCCGACTAAAACTAAACAGAAAATGTGTTAACCGAAAGACTACATAGCAGTGTACAGGAGTCATTAAATAAACAGTGACTGTACATAATGTTGTTGCCTAATAATATTAAAAAATCAATCGTTATTGCAGTCGAATATCAGCGTAGTTGACATGTTAAACTCATTGCATCGATGTTGTGCTCAAATCCTGTGAATACATCTCGAATATAACGCTATTTAAAACATCGTTTTTATATCAAACTCTTCTTGTATTAAACAATAGTATTAAATTTATTAAATTTTCATTTATTAATCTAAATTTCATTAATATGAAATATATATTTAAATGGTTAAAATTTATTCAGTTAAGTCACAAATAAAAAGCTCATTAGCTCTCATAAATCGTGACACTCCTTTTATATCAATTTTTAAAAGACTAGTAAGGTAACACGAAGAAATCTGATGATTTTTCAGTAATTTTAGATGACAAAAATAGTTAGAAAAGCGATATGCGATGGGCCCAAGAATACTAATAATTAAGTTAATCAATTACTCGACATGCACATGACAGTATAATAAGTAGTTGCAATGAAACAATTGATTATATCTGAAAATAAAATTAAACAGATTTCATCTAAATCTCCAGAGAATAAAAAAATCTAACAATGATCTCACACTTTAGGTGCATAAACGCGTAGATGCGAATGAATCGTTATTGTTCACCTTTGTTTTAGATTTCTTCAGTCTAAAGAACGAATGCTTCTTTTTCTTCTTCACTTTCTCATCCTTCACATCTCCACCGCTTTCATTTGATTTTCCTGTAGCAGCTGCAGCAGCTCCTGGTCCTGTTCCAGCTGCTGCCTGTGTCCCGCCTCCCCCTGCAGCAGCAGCAGCAGCCAGTGAGCCTCTCTGCTGCATCGTTCTGCTGTCACAGCTGCTCTGCTCAGAGCTGTACGACTCCGACTTAAAACACAGACACAAAAAATATATAAAATTGAATTGTAAAATAAACTACATTAGACTTTAAAGTTAAACAAATAAAATTAGATTGAAAAAAAATTAATTAATCATAAATAAATCGAATGCAGTCATATATCAATTGCAATAACCAACAATATGATTTGAGTATTAAAATAATTCATACGATAGTAAAGGCATAAATTCTGGTAACTGGTCGCTCTCTGAGTTTTTTATGAATGTCTATTATGGTAAAATTTTTTGGATAAAGAAACACTTAATTAATAATTACATTAAAACTAATATAGCACTGTCAATTTTCTCATAAATATTACCTTAAATTGTAATATGATAACATGTATTTCATGATTAAATGCATTGTTATTTAATTACTTTAAGTTTATTTTGTAAATACTTTACAAAAAGTAAATAACATCAAAATGTTTCAGGACACCATGTCTAAATTAATTATTGCCATTTGGTGATTCATTTTGAAAATAACTTTGATATTCTAAGCAATTATCAAAATGTCTCATGAAACTAGAATGATGAACAGTAGCAAGGGCTGCAAGGCTAATGTACTTAAACCCAAATATATTTATTTTATATGATCTAGCAATAGTGAAAAGAGATACCCTACACAATTACAAACAGAATATAAAAGCAGAAAATGTAGAATGCATTTAATGACAGTAACCTTGTTGTACAGGTTTGAAAGTGTGTTGACGATCTCCAAGTGATTCTTTCTCTTTGCAACACCAACTGCCGACTCACCTTGCTGTTAGGATTACAAGGCAGCCATTGTAGTTGAATCAGTCAGTTAAGCATTGTACATGCAAGCTCACACAAACATATACAAAGACACAAACACACACACACACACACAAACACACAAATACAAACACACAAATACACACACAAACGCACACAAAAACACACACAACAGACACAGACACAAACAGACACAAAGGCACAAACATGCACACAGACAAAAACAAATACACAGGCACAAAACACACAAAGATAGAAAGAGATGCAAACACACACAAACACACACATAGACACAAACACAAACACACAAACACACTCAACTACACAAACACACACAAAGACATAAACACCGAGGTGTAAATCTAGCATCCTGTTAGTAAAAAAGGATAAGATTGTGTTCCACTACTAAGCACAAAAATGTTGGCAGACAAGTAAAGCCCAAAAGATTTTGAAGGAATATCTTCAGAAGTGCTTCGAGTGAAAAACAGCGTACCTTATTTGTTCTTCAAAACATTGTTCATTTTTCTGAGATATCTTCTACATCAATGTTAATTTAAATTTAATCAATTAACTTTTTAATCAATGTTAATTTACCCGAGATGTCGTCTAAATAAACCGCCCTCATTAAGAAGTAAACTTTCTTTCTCTTTAAAGTTTATTCCTCACCTTTTGCAGTTTTACTAAGGCATCTAAGCACAGTACGGCTGAAAAAACCTAAACACCTAAAAGCCACAAAAAAAGGCTTTTAGGCTTTTTAAGTTTTTAAGGATTTTTAAAGGTTTTTGCTTTTCTGTTATTAGCTCTGAACCGCTCCTATACCTAACATCTAAAAAACTAAGTTTGCCAGACTTGAAACCCCGGGCTGGCACACTTTGGTTTTTTAGGGGGTTTTTTCAGTTCTGACTAAATTTCATCTATGACAATTCTAAATCTCAGCACTTGTAAAGTTCAACGGAAAGCTCTTCAAAAGTTAACTTGATATTTTGACATAGAAAATTCTCACTCATGAACTAATGCATACAATTTTATTTTCTCATTAAGCATAAAATAAATACACATTAATATAGGCATGCACCAGATCACGTATAATTGTATTACACTCTTATTATTATGGTATTATTTACTTAAATACACAAGAGAAATGAATTTATAGATAAAACGAAATGGCTGCAAGTAAATTATTCACAGGATCAGCAATTATTACGCAATCACATCCCAGTACTGACTTTATTTCTAAAGTTGACATTAATGTTGCTCTGAACGAGAAGCTTTGCGATCTTCCGCCGATTCAATGCGGCAGAAATGTGTAGAGCTGTATCACCGTTCTACACCAAACACCGTCAGCCATTGCACAAATAAACAAATACACTTGTACACTGGTAAACTGTAAACATTAACAACAAAAATAGATAACGTGTTATGAAACAACAGAACTGCATATTATATTACACACAGAAAATATATAACTAGCACTTACATTGACATATTAATTAGCTTATTTGTAACATTATTAATCTTCACACTCAAATACAGTATTTACTTTTCAATTTATCAAATTATATTTCAAATGAACACATATTGCTGAATCACATTACAGGTACTAAAGCTGCTTAATGCTGTCAAATCAAGAAATAGGCAATACATCGAACGCAAAAACACTGACCAACTGAAAGTCAGCCACCAGCAAAACGTTAAACACAAAGAGGCAACAAAATAGACTGTGTTGATGTGATCATTTCTCAAGATAATTACTAGCCAACGGAAAGCTAAGAGCAGATAAAATTATTTAACAATCACGTCAATAGACAACGAGAAAGTTCAAACACATAGTCATCTGGTAACTTAAAATGTCGCTCAACTTCCAGAGTGTCATGAAAATAATCTAAGCAGAACTCTATACGAATTCTATATGTCTTTCATATAAGAACACCCATTAAACTATAATATTAGAGTCAACCTTGACTAGATTAAAATTACAGTTGAAATTACAACTTCTTTGGATTAACAAACATACTCTCCAACTATATCTATATCATTTACTTTTTTCAAATGAGAATTCAGCCCATTAATTACTTAAAAACATACCATATACTTAGACATAAAACTGTAATATGTAATTTTGCACATGTAAACCAGTATCTAAAATCCAAGCGGAAGGTATCACAGTACTTTGTTGGTTTCATTGATGTCAGCGTGACTACTGATGAGTATGCGGGCAATGCCTGCGTGTCCGTAGCGTGCAGCTGTGTGCAGGGCTGTGTCACCGTACTGCAACAAAGAAATATACTTGTGACAATGAGCAAGGGGTTGTCCACAAAACATGTAACATTTCAGACTCCGCTTAGAATTTCAGTTCTCTAACTGTAAGCATTTTTACTCTTGTCTCAAGTTGTGAGTTCCAGACTAAGCTTTCGCCAGATTTTGAGTTTCAGCTTTCGGCTTTTGACAGCTTTTAAGTATTTTATACGCAACTGCTATTACAACAAGTATTAACATATATGCACATCATCAACGTTTTACGTCCGTTTTCCATGCTTGCACGGGTTAGACGCATACTTTGTAGAAACAAAATTATTCATTATTCTGCACTCTCAAATGACGAGACTGGTAGAATTATTAATCACAGTTATTGTGGTATAAAAACTGATGCAAATACTGGCAACAGTGATGTAATTTGAAACATTACACAATTACACATAATAACACACCACACATATGCAGTAGTTTATCATCATCAGTGTTGTGATGACAAAATACCGTGAAGCTAACATTATAACTGAATGCTCAGTACACACATTGTTATACAATATATACACTATACAGCTGCATAAAAGGCAAGATAAAACGAATAGATACTAATCGGGGTCATTAATACAGTGTGCATTCAAGTAAATTGATTATTCAGACCCATACATCTCAACAGTCTGCACAGAAATTACTTTGTTAACAACCATTACTTTGTGTTCTCAAAGCACAGAAGTCCATCAACTAATGGTTTCTGTGCAAACAGCTACAATAAATATTTTATGTCTGCTTCCTTAGTTAAATGCATGTGTTGTTTTATATACACACACATCAAACGTCATGGAACAAGTTGCAAAGTGCTACGTACATTAACAACAAACATCATGGAACAAGTTGCTAAGTGCTACGAACATTATTCTTGTAGAGGGGACTGCAGCCGGCGTAGAGGAGTATTCTTGCGCACTGATTGTGACCGTTCTGCGCAGCGAGGTGCAGTGCAGAGAACTCAGCCTGCACCAACACACACAGCAAAACATCAACAACAACAACAACATTGGCATCAAAGACACAAAAACATCATTAGATTTCATAATTAGCTAGATAAGAAGGTGTGAGTAAAGCTAAATCATGCTGTTATGTTCCCTACAATTGCCCGTCGTCATAAACATCTAACGAATAGAAAAAGCGCACCCGGCTGTTCAACCAATAGAAACACAGCAGGGTTTTTCATCTGTGTGATTGTCATTTTCTTTCTTATTTGCATTTTGGCATAAAAATTGTCATTTTGGCTCTGGATTGATAAAAAAAATTATACTTTTAACAAATTCTGTTATTTTTGACGGATTACCTCTAGTTTTATGACAAATCTGATTTTCTTTTATTAGTACAAATCTACACACAAACACACATCCAATCCCCCGTTTGCATTAACAATCTGACAGCATGTTCGTCATTATTATATATAATGTAATATTTCTGCAACAAAAAAATTGTTATAGTGACAACCAAGTAACTTTACAAAGACACAAATGGATGTCCAGTCAATTGTTGATAACTTCAGAAACATGTTAACATATTAAAGGTACCGAATTCATAGCAGTACAAATTCTGTCATTATTTTCAATACATCATTACACCATCATTGTTATTGCAATTCATAGTGCAAATATTAAACAAATATAAAAAAACTAGACAAAAACAAGGCTCAGACCTTGTTGAGCAGCCTCACACTAGCACCATGCCGTACAAGAACATCCAGCGTCTGGCTGTAGCCATTCCAAGCTGCTTCGTGCAGCGGACAGTTCCCATGCTGTTGCACACATTTCACGCAAGCGCAGTCATGACAATATCTTTAAAATTCAAAAAACACTTTTAAAATACCTGATGATTAAATTATCCAGTACAAGATTCGAGACAAACACCAAGTTGTATATCGACATAGTTGTATGTCGAGGGGCGATGGTCTAGTGGTATGTTGTTCGACTCCAATTCCCGAGGGTGTGGGTTCAAATCCCGGAGAGGGAGAGAGAGAGGGAGAGAGAGAGAAAGAGAGAGACAGACAGAGATAGACAGAAACAGAGAAAGAGAAAAAAGACAGAACGACAGACAAAAACACAGTAACAGAAATACAAACATAACAATAGTAAGAGTAGCCTGGTGCAGTATTGCTGTTACCATATAGTCCTGACTGTCCATACAAGCTCCACAGTCACCCAACATCTGAATGACCTTCACATGACCTTGGGCAGCTGCTCTGTGTAGAGCTGTGTAGCCAAGCTGTAGACACAATCATCACATGATGACATTACGGGATGACATCACATCACAAGATGATATCACGTGATGACATCACATGATGACGACATTATTACAATATTGATGATGCCATTATAATGGCATCCCATTATGACATCATATAATAACACCATGTAATGCTATAATATGATAAAATCAGGTATGACATGATATCATACAATGAAATAGTTAAATCATATTACAACATAATGCGACACCGCATGACTATAAAAAAAGCAGGTATCACTGCAATAATTACTGTAATGAAGTGACAATTGCAGTTATGAGCCACAGTTTAATGTTTGAGTGAAATACAAAACACAATATAGGATATCAGACAGATCAGATACAGACTACAGTTATAACAAGAGTTACCAACTCAACACAGCAATGGCAACACAAACGAAACAAACAAATAGATAACTTAACACCTGGTCAACAACTAAGACGGTTTCATGAAAATAACATTAATCTAAGCATTATTACAGTTTTCATACTGCCAACACGTTCTAGAATTGTCGATATACATGGCAGAAAACATTCAACTACACCATTATACATGCGCGTTCACTTTATCGACGGTTCACTTTATGGACCATGCATTTTAGGGTTAGGGTTAGAATTAGGGTTAATGCTAGAGTTTAAGTTAGAGTTAGGGTTACGGTTTTTCGATAAAATAACCGTCGATAAAGTGAACGTCGATAAAGTGACCTAGCACCAGCATTATAGGTTCAATAAATGAATACATTACAAACAGCAGACCTTATCTTGTACATCGACATTACAGCCGAGAGAGACGAGACACCTCAGTGTGTCTGTGAATCCTCCCACGGCTGCGTAGTGTACAGCGGTCCGGCCCTCCTACACGCATTCACGTTGGACAAAAACGATTTAAACAATAATTCTTGTCCCATTCAGAGAAAAGAAAGCCAAAATAATACAGTACAGACCAAGTGCATTTCTGCAAGTGAACAGCTCGTATTGTTAAAGTCATTTGCATTATGCACACTAGCTACCTTTTAATATAACATTTCATGTTGTCTACACACAGCAGTAACTTTGTGGACAAATCTAATGCGAATGAACCAAAGAAAGGACCTTGGCTACTCAATTAAAATACATCTGTATAATCTGAAATATAAAACAAATGAATTGAAATGTATTTTATAAAGTGATGCAACATAGTACTATGCAAAACTACATTTGTTTAACTCTAGATGTTGTTTCTTGTAACAATTTAACAAGTATTTAATCATATAATTTAATTAACTTTTATGTTTCCAAGAAAAATAACTCAAACGTAAATATTAAGTTTTAAAATGAATACCTTAATAAGAATAAAAATGCTTTTAAAATGCTTTAGCAAGTATCCCGATTATTTTCCTTTGCATCAATTGTTTAGTGAGACTAGCAGCAGCTAATTACCAACCCTGTCTGGTAGAAAGCCGGCACCATTAGCCACAAGTTCTTTTACTTGGCTAGTTTGACCTTTGCTGGCTGCGAGACGCAATTGGTCGGCCAAAGATGCTCCGGGCACATAGGCAACATAGCCAGCTATAGATACTGTAAAACACATACACACACACACACACACACATACACACACACATACAAACACACAATACTAAACATTAAAATAAAAAGTAATAACTAAGGAAATAATGTCAGATATGTTTTGTAAACGTTTCTGTAAACACAATCTATTAAATATGAGTTATTTAAACACAAGCAATTAATTTACAAATGCAATAACTCAGTTTCTAATTAAATTAATATATTACATCAATAATTAACAACCAGTAAATCACTAAATGAAATATAGTACAGGGTGAAATCCAAGCAATGAAGCAGCGAAAAAATATTTACCATTTGCAGGCTGATCCAAATCAATAGAAGACTCCGAACTATCTGAATCAACGCTAGAGAATTGCATGCTGCGGCGAAAGTAGATTCTTAAGATTCCAGTCAAAGTTATGTGACTTTTAAACAAATTAATTTTTCAATGTTTTATGTCTGAAGCAAAAACAATCATAGCTGGGATATTACAAGCAACTCGAATATCAACCAGTGTTTTTCATACAATTATAAATTAAGAAAGGTTTACCCTGATTATTACAATTAGTTATAATCAATTAAATATAACTAGTTTAAAATTACATGCTAAAATTAATTATGAAATAGATGCTTATACAAAACTATTTTATTATAAAAATCCAACACAGAATAGAGTGCAGTATCTGAAACATCTGTATTTCTAATTGAAAACAACATTTAACACTACCGTAAAAATAGTATTTTTAAAAGCAGTATTTAACAAAAACAGAATATCATACAACAGTAATTAACACACCAGTAATTAGCACTAATATAACATAGCATTTCTAATGTAAACATCTGTATTTCTAATGTTCTAATGTAGTAAATGCATTTAATACAGCAAACAGTCGCAGTTTATATTTCAAAGTATTTCATTAACTAAAATTAGGGACGTGAAATTATCCCATTCAAATAAATCTGTAACATACATTCGAATCATTCCGTAAGATACTGTATAGTACGATTTGAAATACAGCCCAGTTCATTGTAAACAACAAATTTAGAAAGTCACAAATTTTTGTGTTTATTTCCATTCAGTTTAAGAAAGTGCGTGTTGCATTCTGTATGCTATATATATATTGCTATATTTTGATCGCTTTCAGTCAAAGCTTGCATTCTGTACCATTTCAGTCTTATTTCCCTTACAGCCGTATTTATCCGTATGATTGCAATTTTACCCTACAATAAATTACGTAAATTACTCAAATATATTATGGTAAAGACGTCTATTCTATTCCTAACTTAAATAAACTTTACTACATGCACAAACATGTCAAGTCCATACATAAGTTGGATAATTTTTAAAACACAAACATTTGCTTGTAATTTGTAAATCAAGATGCCATGGAATATATTTTGGTTAATTGTAAAACACGTATATATGTATTATTCATTACACTACACAATTTATGATTTTTAAACATTTCAATATAAAGGCAGTAATCTGCCCTCATAATTACCTTACAAAGGTAATTGTTAAAGAAATTTTAAAAAGACTTGCACATTATTGGGGATTATAACCCGTCAACTTTTGTTTTATTATATTTCAAATTCAGGTGCTCAAGTTTACATCTATGGCACACTTGAAATTATTTATATTTATTATTTAATAGTGCACTTTTCACACGCAAATTCATAAATGCTAAATATATACAACGTATAACATATAGTTATACATACGTATAACTATATTTATATTATATATATATGTATATATTTATATTATATATATATAGATATATGCTATCTGTAACTCGTCAAAAATAACAAGATATTCATAATTATTACATAGAGTAGTATAGTGAAAATTACAGCTGATGTGCGTAGGGGATGTCAATTATGTAGACTCTTTGACTGCATCGGTGAATGGGTCATTCGCATATAGCAGACATGAGAGAGAGAGAACACAGCAGACATGAGAATGAGAGAGAGAGAGA
>JAQFZK010000336.1:0-11344 GCA_034695905.1 Fridericia nemoralis | reverse complement strand
CGTGCGTGCGTGTGTGTGTGTGTGTGTGTACCTTTATACAAATAGTTTTGATATCTTTTTACCGGTAATTGCAGTCTAAATAGCATTTTGGCTAAAAGTAGTTAGTACTTACTAGATTGCCCAGCACCGGTGCTACGCTATGGGAAAGTTGTTAACTCTGGCGAACGATTGAGTTGGTAGCGTGTAATATGATCACGGTTCACTCAGACAGTTTACTATGTTGCAATCAAGTGATTGACTGATTGATAGTTTATTTAACCCCACGATCAGGTATTTCTGTGATTTTCTAGTCCTACGGTTGGTTTTTATTGACAGTAATGTTGTCAGTGAAAACTGACACTGTTCAGCCGCTTCTAGTTGTGTGCTCTGTGACTGATAGTTAGAATTGTATGAAACTTTTTTTTTAGATTTGTCTACATTACAACTTTTAGGTTTTTTTAAACTAATTGTTATTTTGAAGTGTACTATATGGTGAATAAAATGTATAAATTTTCTTCATTAATTTGTTAATTGATCACTTACTTTATTATATTTTCAATATAAACCAAAGTGGTTTGTTCGATAAATTGTGAGTTAGTGACAGACAAAGTGGGCACTCTACAAACTTGCTTCCGTTCTCTTCTTATCTACTAAAAAATCTCAATATGTTTTCTGAGTGAAACAAAATAGAATATGAAAAGTTAACAATTACTTTAGATAGTATTTATTTTGACCAAATACTTACTTCAGTATCACAATATTATCAGCCTCATTTTGGTTATACACACAGTTGCATATTTCATGCTGTCAGTATGTTGGTGTTGTTTTTCGGCTTAAAGTACCTTCCACTGTTACATCAACGGCGACATTTTACTGTGCAGACTATACTGTCGCATGATACATTGAGTTAAAACTGTATTTTGTTGTTGTTTGTTTTCAGTTAAAATGTTTTCGCCTGTAAGATCATCCAAAGTGTCCTCGGTACAAAGCTGACGATGGACCACTACGAGTGTTTCATCAGCGATGCGGACATCAAGAACCCCTCCCTCAGCTCCCCGGGCCCGTCGAGCGGCTACTGCTCGGCCGATGAGAGCCACCAGTCCCGCTACGACTCGACACCCGCGGGGACGTCGGCGGCGGCGGCGGGGGCCAAGTTTCGCGAGACTGACTCCCCATGGAGGGGTCAAACCTCACCCTTCATGAATTTTTCGTCGGATCCATGCATGGGGACCCCCGATGCTAATCTTTTGGGGGGCGTGAGGTCAACAGGGGTCATGTCTTCGTCTGTGGATAGTTTCTCAGACATCAAAAGCAGCCTGAGTTTCGATGACCTGATGGATACCTGGTGGGATCCCTTCGCGGACATGTCTCGAGTGTCTGACTTCGCGTCCAATGAAACGATCGCTGACATTGAAATGAGCGAGTCGCCTTCATTGTCCGGGTTCCTTCGCGGATCAATCCAGAACGGATACGGAGCGACACAGTCGGGCAGTGAAAGCAGTTTGTTGAGTTTATTACGAAGTCAAGACAGAGGAACGCCTGTAGGCGGCGCCTTGGCACAGAACGCCCAACAGAACAGCGTTGTGTATTCGAATTTCGGAATGCAGCAGAGCCAGTCCGGGTTCAATCAGTCGAGCCAGTTCGGTCGCGGGGGAAGCGGCGCGACTAACGAACGGAATTATTTCAACGCGAATCAATACGCTCCGGTGCAACAAGTTCGAACTGGTTCGTCTGTTAGTAGCGAGCCTCGCAAGGCTTCCATCGTAACATCGAAGGACAGTGGATTCTGTCAGACAGTTTCGAGTCTTCACCAACACATGGCCAGCCTAACAGACATGGGGTTCGGTGACTGCTGTGATGATAGTGATTATATTCTTCAGTTGGCCCAGCAAAGCAACCACAATGTTTCGTCTGTGTCAACCCATAGCGGCAGTCCCTCGGTCCCAATAGCGATGCCTGTCAACAGAGTTCAGCTTCAGAACTCGACGATTCTCGGAGGGGTGTTCAGTCAGCGCAGCCCGGTGACGTCACTGAGGCCCTGCGAGCCTAAGGCCTTCACTCGCATCAAGGGCGGAGTGGTCGCGACATCGTGCGGTACACTCCTCCGACATTCTGTCACTGCACCCACCACCCTGGGTCAGTCGGCGATGGGACGATCCTACTCAGAGTTCAGCATGAAGAACGGTTTCATATCACCCCCTTCGTCGTTCGTCATGAAGAACGGTGAGAGATCGGCGTCATCGTGTGACATGAAGGGCGGCAGGACGATGTCCGCCTACCCGGGGCTCGACGACCACAGATACACGCTGAAACCTCTCTCAAATCCTCCCGCCAAACTCTCGAGATCTCGTAAATCAGCGACGAGCAACCACAGCAGCAACTCCTCCCTCTACTCGATGAACGGGACGACGGTCAAGACGACGAGCATCCTCGAGGCCTTCCTCCGTTCCACCCGCCCCATGGACCCCAACAAGGGGAGCAACGCCGCCCTCGCCGCAGAGGGTCTCACATACTTTCGCCACGAAGAAAGGAAACCGAGAGATTTTCCAGAACATCAGCCTTCGGTGGTCGGTGGCACGTCAGGGATGCTGCTGAAGAAGCTTCTGACCGGGGAGATCGACCAGAAGCAGGTGCTACACAACGACCAAGACAGGCCTGTAACCACATCGTCACAGGTTGACCGCATGATGTGTCCAAGTCTCCACATAGACTCTCCGTTGATCGATGGGTTTGGGCTGGACGTTGATCTTTCGCTCGATGACTCACAACTGCTGGGAGGACTGAACCTGTTGGACGGGACGGACATGCCCGACATCACGGACAGCGTGTGGCTGGGTGATCTCTCCGATGAACTGGTAAGAACACCGTGCTGGCATTCTGACAGTGGTGATTTGGGGGCCGGGGGAGGGGCACTGTAGTCTCTCTGACGTGGGTAATTTTTTAAAATTCTTACATACAAAAGTTGCATTTCTTTGACAAGAGTATAGGCAAAAGAGGCGACTGGCCTCCCCGCTGAAACTGTCTCCCCCCCCCCGTTTCATCGAGACGTTTTGGATCCACCACTGAATTTTGTACAAACTATACATTGCTGTGGAATTCTACATGGTGCCCCTAAAAACACTAAGAAGAAACATGGAGTTTGTAACAACACGGTGTCTTGTAATTTTACAAACTGTTAAGCATTTCTCTGCAACACTTAGAGGAAGCATCTGTGAACGCTTACCGTTACTTATACCACTCTACTGTAGGATATATTTCTAAACTTAATAAATTAAAACTATATGAAGTAGCCTTGTTCTTGGAGCAAAACCTGTAAGAGGTCCTATATGTCGATTGTGCAGCCTTTGTTTGAAATCATTTATATGATAACAGTTGTACAGTCTGGAACTGGTTTCATTTCTTTGTCAAGCTACTGAAAACAGCTGTAAAAACGCTTGAATACTCATAAATTCTTACTTATTCTGTAATGCCTGTTTTAGAGTACTTTTGTTTTAGCCATTAATTTCACTAGTTATCTATCCCTTCACTATTGATTGCGTTGGGTTTAGATTGAACACCAATTGATGTGATTTAGCCGTCGGTTTTCTAAACGTTATTGCAGTGCACCCAAGGACCTGCATCAAGCTATAATCAACAAAGTATATTGTTTATTTTAAAATGTGTTATTATCTACATCACGCCAATAGACTTTGATTTTCTAGTCCATAGTACAGTAACCAGAGTCACTAAACAACTATACTATACAAATTATTACCCGATTCCCAGCAGTGTACAATATAGATTCTTATAGCTTTGTTGGGAGCAGATTGCTTCAGTTAGTGATGTATTGTAACATAATTGGGTTAATATGACTGGGTGATAGCGGAAAGAGCTGGATCCAACCAGTTGACAATACAGTCGTAACTTTTCTCACAACTTATTCAGCACATTCTGCTCTTTCGTGTCGGCATTGAAGTCATTCTATTCAATACTTCATTGAAAGGAGTATTATACTCGACAATATGCTTCGTGAGAACTATCTACTACAAAGTTATCTTATACAGGATATGAAATCACAATGATAGAGAATATTGGGTTGAGAAATGTTTTTCAAAAGATCAACAGTTAATAGTTTGATAATAGTTTTACCTGACAGAAACTGTTGAGACGACATTTGATCAATTATTAGATGAACAGTTTCCTTTCTAGCGTATGGAAAGTTTGATTCTATTCCCAGGATGACTTGCATACAAGGAAAATAGTACACCACGGAAAGATGTGTGAATCTGAGTAAACTGAGAATCTTGAAAGTTTAACGTCACAAACATTCACCGCATTCTACCACTGTACACTTCGCTTAAGATTAGCCAAATTTGACTGAGCTTAATTAAGATTAGCCAAATTAGACTGAGCTTAAGATTAGCCAAATTAGACTGCACTTAAGATTAGCCCAATTAGACTGCGCTTCAGATTAGCCAAATAGGCTGCGCTTCAGATTAGCCAAATAGGCTGCGCGTCAGATTAGCCAAATAGGCTGCGCTTCAGATTAGCCAAATAGGCTGCGCTTCAGATTAGCCAAATAGGCTGCGCTTCAGATTAGCCAAATTAGACAGACTGCGCTTAAGATTAGCCAATTTGGACAGCGCCTTATTTGTAGAATGATCACCTATAGCATATCTTAACCAGACAGGCCTAATTTTATAAAAGAAGAATATCCTGAATCTGTACTAACAGAACTAAGTTTGTTTCATTGACTCGAACATGGGGGTTCAAGGGAGGAAACTTGAATTTGAATCTAAAGTTTAATTTCACTCTGAGGTTAGTTCAAATGTACGTTAAAGTTGATAATTTTATCTTATAAATCTTTCAATTTGTAGTGTGTTTCCTTAATATTAAATTGCTCTCCTGAAAATTTGCAGAATTATGTTTAATCCTCGTAAAATAGTTGATTGAGTAACCCATGCTAAGAGAACATACTCATGAATGTATTCCAAATAAATCCATTACTCAAAGTTTTGTTCGCAGCTTTTCTTGACTTTAGCTGTATCATCGCACTTGAGACACTTACAAATGATACGTGAATTATAAAGTTATAAAATAAAATTATAATTTATTATATTATTATTGTTCTTGTTATCTTATTATCCTTATTGTTTTGGTTTTTAGCCTTCAGTACTCGGTCCCGATGGCTTAGATACAAATTATTATTATTAATAATGATACCGTAATAATTTTTATTATTCAATTATTATTTTTATTAAATTAATATATTTATTTAAAATAAAGTATAAAATTATTCGTGAACTGGACCTTACTCTTAAACCTTACACAGCATTTACTAAAGTATAATATATTCAAATGATATGTTAAACTAATATTGAATGGGGAATGAAACACTAAAATGAAAATTGAATAGGTACAAGTAAAAGAACTAGGATAAAATATTGTATTATATTTTTCATATTTTTTTCTCATTTTGCATGATTCTAATGAAGTAGCTAACTGTTCTTAGTGCCTACATAATTAGTTATTACTTCTATTCATTTATTATATTATTTATTTAGTTCCATTTATTATTTTTATTTATTATTACTTGTAATAAATTTTTGCTGAAATTCCGCAGTCACTGATATTTACCTTATTGTAGAAAATAATATGAGTGAATGTTTGCGATGTGACCACTGCTGAGGCTTTTTAAGAGCGCTAACTGTTCTGCATTGGTAACGCTCCTCAAGTGTGAACAGTTGAACTATCACTAACAATCACTTAGAGAAGTGTTTTTTTATTTTTAGACAAACAAAGCCAGTTTTTGGTTAAGCGATAAAACGAATTATGAGTCTGACAATATCGTCAAGTGTTCATTTCATGTCATTTTTATGCGGTGAAGCATTCATTTAAGCATACACTGTTTATACTCAAGTTGTAAGTTTTTTGTGCGAAATAAATATTTATTTCCGTTGTCAAAAACGAATAATTCCATAAATAGCATTTATACCATAGAGTAATGTGCCAACTGGGACGTAAAATTTTGATGATTGATTTTCTTTACAAGAGCTCAATAACAATAACAGTAACATGGATAACTGTCCTCGCGACACTTTGAAGAAAATTAGTGCTCCAATCTCACATATTAGACATTTTAGTGGTGTTAGGAATAACAGTTCTAGTAATTGTATTATTTATTATTTGTAATAGTTACTTAGCTGAGATTAGTACTGACAATTGTATTAGTATTAGTATTTAATACTAGTGGATACTTTTCACTTATTGTTTATCGATTATAGGTTTTTTGAATTTTTTTCTATCTCTTTGTATCTCTTTGTATCTCTTTCTATCTCTTTGTATCTCTTTGTGTCGCTTTGTATCTCTTTGGATTCCTTTGTATCTCTTTGTATTTCTTCCATGCTCTTCGGTGTTTCTGTCCACCATGTACCGAGAAGGAAAAAGTGATATAGTCCTTTCATGGTCCTTTCATTTGTTTTATTCTATTTGTACTATGCTGCCATTTCATGATTAAAGGACTAGAAATCTGGCGTATCTTGGGATCAGCTCTTAGGATCAGCTATTAGGATCAGATGTTTGGGATCAGACCTTGGGATCAGTCTTGGGATTGGATCCTTGGGATCAGACCTTGAGACCAGATCTTAGGATCAGATGTTTGGGATCAGACCTTGGGATCAGTTTTGAGAGCAGATCCTTGGGATCAGACCTTGGGACCAGATCTTAGGATCAGATCCTTGGGATCAGATCCTTGGGATCGGATACTGGGATCAGATTTTGTTCTAATCCTGGTGAACTAATTTTTATCTAATTGTCTTATGGTAGATATTCATCATCATTATAATTTTTAGTTTTCTGCCCTTTAACTTGCCCTTAGCACCCAAAGTCTTCATCCCTCTCGGTCCTCAGCTCTTCCCATTATTGCAAGGTAACATCAATCTTTAATTCTTTAAACAATCCAGTCTTTGGTCTTTCTCTTGTTCTTTTTTAATCCATTCTTCTTTTAATAACTTCCTTCAAGCTGGCTACTATAATCTTACTATTAGATTTTTTTTTATTTTAGTTTAACAGTCCTATTTGATACATGTATCATTTTTTTTTTTAATTTAATTAATATAATCTTATAATGATAATGATGATGATGATGATGATGATGTGTGTGTGTTGGTAATCTTGCCAGCTGTGCTGCGATGCTGTGGCAGGTTGCCAGTGAGCTGGACGAGATCCTCGCCGAGCAGACGAGGCGGGATGACCTGTGGCTCGAGCACTACACGGGCGAGACGAAGCTCGACGGTATGCTGGACGGTATGCTCGATGAGATCGGTCAGCAGGGTGGCTTCGTTGTATGACGAGAACTGTACACGGCGCGACGACGACCGGCCGTGCGGCATCGTCGTGCTGTGTGAGTGGATGTTGATGGGGGAGAGAGAGGGAGAGAGGGAGAGAGAGAGAGAGAGAGAGAGAGAGAGATAGAGAGGGAGAGGGAGAGGGAGGGAGAGGGGGAGATACGGAGAATGACACAGAGATGGGAATGGATCGAGAGTCGGAAGCAGGAAGGGGAGAGATATACCTATAAATAGGTAGAGAGAAAGAGTAAGAGAAGAGGGGGAGAGAGAGAAAAAGAGAAGAAAAATTGAGAGGAGAGAGAGAGGAGAGAGAGAAAGAAAGGAATAGATAGAGAGATGAAGCAGAGAGAGAGGAGAGAGAGGGAGAGAGAATATATAGAGCATTAATCATTGTCCTTTAATTTGTTGAACCGTTTTGCCAATGTAGATGAATCGTGAGATTCAGGCTTGCTGGCTTCCAGCGCGTGTGTGTGTATGCATGCATGTGTGAATTACTATGGTGCATACAGTGTATGCATGTGTGAATTATTACAGTGCATGTCTATGTATAGACGTGTTTATGCCTGTACATGTATGGGTGCATGCCTGGGTGTCAGATGTTTAGTTTCGTTGATTGCATTTCGATAATCGTGTAGAACTTAGCACAATCATTGTAAAATGCAAATAGATAAATCATGCATTGCGATTGGACAGATTTGATTTCATTCAATGAAGTAATTTGTTGTAAAATCATGTTTATACCCTTCAACTCGTTGAAAGGTAAAAATTCCGACATTCTTAGTTATTAGAATGTCTGAATTTCAGCTGTCTGTGTTTTTGTAGATGTTGATATCATTCCTGCCAAATTTTGTACAGCAATAATCTTATTCTTGGTTTATAATTCATTCACACAGTCAAGCAATAATAATAATAATAATATTTTAACCAGGTAGAGCGGTACCGGTTATGAGTTTTTAAACGAATTCTAGATTTCGACTCGATTATCTAATTTAATGTTACTGCTATGAAGATTCGTTTCAAAATTACACGCGCTGTGTTGCATTAACGAGGTTTTTGCTTTGCTGATGTATTTAAAAAGATAATTCGTCAATATTTAAAACCTTTTATTGCTTTTCAATCTGGACAGAGTTGAAGTTTTGAAGGTGTTTCGTTGGTAAAAAAAATCCAATCAAAACCGAATTAAATAAAGAAGACACTAACAGATTGGACTCGAAGTGAAAAATTAAATTAAGCAAAAATGAACAAATTTGGTTTGAAACGAATCAAAATAAAAGCGAGCAAGGAGGGCAGGGGAGGAGAAAAAACATACGAATAACACAAACATCGAAAATTTGAATATCGATTGGAGAGTCTAGTGAAAATAAACGAGGAATACATACTTTTCTTCAATAGTCAACAATTTCACAGCTTTTTGAATCCAACATGCCGAGAGTAAAAATAGAAGAATTGGCTGCTTCCCCGTATTCTACTGTGATGTTGCTTTGGAACGAAATCCTGCAAGTGTACTAGAGAGCGGTATTATAGTTGTTGCTTCTTTTGTAGAACCCATCTTAGTGATAACCTCATTTTGTACAGTATGAACTGCACTAGTTGATTGTATAGCTTTTAGTTAAATGTGATAACATCTATGATGATACTGATTGTTTGTTGTGTGATATGAAACAGTTTTAGTGCTTTTCTTCTTTGTCTTTTACAGAAACTGTAATTGTATTATAAAGAGCTTATGAGTTTGCGAGTTGAAACGTTTTCGTCGACTGAGTTTTCAATCATTCATTTTTTTGTATAGTGTCAAATTTTTAATCTATAATATATATCGTGCTAGATAGATTGATTATTGAGGTCAAAATGCATACCCAACTAAATTGTGGTGTGCCTGAGTTTACTACAATGCCTGTGTAGAATGTATTACCACATTTAACTGCAGTAGGTAATGTAATTTGTTTTAGAATATTACTTAAAAGTTGACTTCATTTGAAATCCATCTGATATTAATCTGTTTTTGTTGTTGTTTTAACGCAGTTCATACTTTTTCATGTGTTTGTTTTGCGCATTAAATTTACTTTAACATGTAAAATGAAGTGGAATAAGCAAGTGTGTAAATATTTTTAATTGTTTTACTGTTTTAAACATTGTGTTCCGTAGTTACTTTTGACTTTCAGCAAAGCGAATCATTAAAAATCACTGATTGAATAATCAGGGGCGGATCCACGATTGTATCTTAGGGGGAAGGGAGATTTGGCTTTGGGGGGGGGAGGCGATTTGGATTTTGTAAGATAAAATGATGTTTTCACCGTATGGTGTGGCGACTATAGCAAACAAAGCATGTAAAAACAGGTTTTTCTTGACTCTTAGGGGGGGGGGGGGTGGACAATCGCCCCATCGCTGCCCTCTGGATTCGCCACTGGATCCACACCCCTACCTCTCGCCTCGTACACAACACGTTAACTGTACAAGTCACGTTATCTCTGTTCATTGTACATTTCGTCGAGTGCTTTCAAAGTTACATGCTACCGATCGGTACGTAGGCCTACTTTCTTCCCTTGTTAATTTTGTTCTTTGTGCTTACAGGGGTAGGCCTACATATACAATTATGCATATCTCAATCAATACGGTGTCGTCTTTTAAAAGAAGGTTGACAACTTCGGTCCTCTGCTTTTCTTTTAACCCTCTCATTTGGATTCAGTTGAATCAAAATTTAAATATCATCAATTCATGTCAACCTCGGGCTGCCAGTTTGATCTTTTCTCATTTATCTTACCATCCAACAGATACAGATCTTCGTCTAACCATTTGAACCTCTCAGTACGTGACCCGCCGCAAACTCAAGCTCTCTTTTCTTCATTTCCTTCAAGAAGTGCATTTCTAATCCAGCTCTTTCTAACACTTCTTCCTTGTTACCTTGTCTCCTCATCTAATTTCCAACATTCTCATACAACACCATTGCTCAAATGTATTTATATTTTTCTGCATTGATCTGTACTAAATTGTGGTTTGATAGTCCAGTGTCATGATAAAATGTTTCTGACTATTTTCCTATCCTACAGAGTCCACAATCTGTTTGGAGTTTTAACGTATTGTTGAGGTGGCATTACGAACATGCTGCGTCGAGTTTTGTTCCAGTGTTCTGAAGACCTCGGACGGCTGCTCCTTCGTTCAGTGGACCTCAGACGGCAGGCTGACTAGCCGTCCCATACAGAGTGACCACCGTTGGGACCCTGACCGAACTACTCGTTTTGTTCTATTCTATCCTCCAGGAACAATTAGACCTTCACGGGACAATGTTCGGTTCGAAGTTAGTCTGGCTGTACAGTCGCCGAATCTTTCCACCCACTGCGAGATGGCTCGACAGACGTTTTTATACGTCAATTGCGGTTCGATTTATTGAAAGATAAGGTTATTTTAAAGATATATTGGTTTTGCCGTGGGATTTGAATAATGGTTAATGTTTACGATAGGAGTAAAGTTAAGGTTAAGGTTGTGATGTGTTAGTTTACATTTGAGTTGTGGTAATGCTCGTGTAACTTAATTCTGACTCGTATGCTTGCAACTGTACAAAATTTATTCGAAACCACAACGTTAACCCTAACTTCCCCAAAAACTAAGCGTTAGCTAGCTACAGCTATCTAAATGTAATAAATTAAGCTTACTAGCATCCGGTGTGATCCGGCAGTTACTAATAGTAAATTAGTAAGTAATAAAGTAAGTAATAAATAAAGCTTACTAGTTGTACTTAGTTACGGCACGCCTGACTAGACTGTGCTAACGTAACTGTACCTACTTGTACATGTATACACCTACGCAATACCTACTCTTTTATACATGCTGTAAGATATAGTTTTGTTATTAACCATACACTATGTACTTATGCAATGAGCATTTTTTCATGTTTTCATATTTCAAATTTCTTTATTTTTTCATGTTTTTCTATTTTCTTTCATTTTGTCATTTTTCTTGTTTTTTTTCATTCTTTCAACTCTAATTGATATTAGCCCTGAAAAAAGCAGAAGTATTGAAAAAATGGAAAAAAATTGAAGAAATTT
>JAQFZK010000335.1:0-11349 GCA_034695905.1 Fridericia nemoralis | reverse complement strand
ACGGTATTTTATCCCTTAGGGACACACCACACATCCATCTAACCATCATCCTTTCTGCTCTTTCCAATCTCTGTATAGCATCCGCCCACATTGGCCAGGTTTCACTCGCAACCACTTGACAAACGAGACAATCACTGGACAACCATCAGACAACCATCAGACAACCACTAGACAACGAGACAACCATTAGACAATGAATGAGACAACCACTAGACAACGAGACAATCACTAGACAACGAGACAACCACTAGACAATAAGACAACCACTAGACAATAAGACAACCACTAGACAATAAGACAACCACTAGACAACGAGACAACCACTAGACAACGAGACAATCACTAGACAACGAGACAATCACTAGACAAGGAGACAATCACTAGATAACGAGACAATCACTAGACAACGAGACAATCACTAGACAACGAGACAATCACTAGACAACGAGACGAACATACAACCACTAGACAACGAGACAATCACTAGACAAACGAGACGACCACTAGACAACGAGACAATCACTAGATAACGAGACAACCACTAAACATCCAGACTAAACAAACCACTACACAGATACTAGACAACGAACTAGACAACGAGGCAGCCAAACAGTTGTTTTCATTGACTGACTGACCTGTCCACGAATAGCATACTAGTAGCGAGTGAGTGCAATACTGATTGAGTGAGAGTGAGTGATTGTGTGAGTGAACCACAGAAAGAGTGAGCGAGTGCACTAGTGAGTGAGAATGGTTGAGTGGGCGAGTGATTGAGTGAGCGAGACTTAGTGCATGAGTGAATCAGAGAGTGAGTGAGTGCACTACTGAGCGAGTGAGAATGATCGAATGAGTTAGAGTAATTGAGTAAATGAGTGAGTGAAAATGAATGAGAGAGTGAGAGTGAGTGAGAGTAAATGAGAGAGTGAGAGTGAATGAGAGAGTGAGAGTGAATGAGAGAGTGAGAGTCAATGAGAGTGAATGAGAGAGTGATTGAATGAATGACAGAATGAGTGAGTGAGTGAGTGAGAGAGAGAGAGTATCGCGACCTGATGTTGGAACTTGGTTGGATCACGTCCGTGCACTGGGACGACACTTCCGTAGACGTGCAGCTCACGCACGATGGAGCAGCCTTCGAGGAGTTCAGCACGGAACACATCCACCGAACACTTCCTCAGTCGCAGCAGACCAATCAGGATGTCCTGCTCTGTGTCCTCGTATGACAGAAACGTCTCCCAGCCTCCGTTAGCGCAGTAGTCCCTACGCACTATCTCCGCCTACACGCACACGGCACTACATTACACACAGCGCTACATTACACTACACACAGCGCTACACTACACTAGAGGCCTGCATGTGGTATTTTTTGTCCACATTCCTGACCATCCCCACCGACACAGTTACCGTCCCCACCCAATCCCCGCAATTTAATAAAATGTTAACCCATCCCCACCCCATTTTCGCAGCTTTTGTCCCCGTCCCCCCTCCATTACCGCAGCTTTCGTCCCCGTCCCCACTCCATTACCGCAGCTTTCGTCCCCGTCCCCACTCCATTACCGCAGCTTCCGTCCCCACTCCATTACCGCAGCTTTTTGTTCTCGATCCCCACCCCATTGCCGCGGTTTTATCTATCGCTTCAAAATCTATTATTATTCCATATTATCATTAGAAAAACTACAATTTCACTCAACTCAATTTCGAGTAGGCCTACCTTATTCATATCATCTACAATACCTGAAGTATAATTTCAGAAACATAATAAGCATGAAATTGCAGAAACTTTTCAGGTACATTATAAGAAGAAGTCAACATAGCACTAAATAGGGCCATTTTAGGTTAAGACACATTAACCGTCCCATCTCTTTTCCTCAGTCTGCATATATGCTTGTATGTATTTATTAGTTGTTATCTGCTGCGAGCGCACGTGTACGTGTGTGTGTGTGTGCGTGTGTGTGTGTGTGTGTGTGCATGTGTGTCTGTGTGTGAGTTTGTATGCTTGTGTGTTTGTGTTTAACACTGGACTGGACAATTCATGCCAGTAGTGACAACATCCGCATCATAGACACACAGCCTGAGACAATTATAGTCATACACGCACACAGACAGGCAAGCATACACGATTGTGTGACGATATGGCACTTTCACACCTTCTAGGACGGAGACAATTTGATTCTTTCTTTGATGTACGAGGAGAAGGGGTGTGTATCGCATCTGAATGCACGCGCTCTTTCTCGAACGCCATTGGTCAGATAAAGTCAACAGCCTCGGCCAATGAGGATAAACGACTGCGCTTGTAGTGCTTCTGAGTCAAAAAGTTAAGAAGTTATTGACAAATAAAACTACCGAAGATTTTAGAAGAAAAAACAAATATAAAATTCATTGAAATTCATTTAAACTTGCTACTTCAACGTTAAACTTTCCCTTTAAATGAATGTATCACAGAGATAATTAAAGAACTTATTTATGTGAAAATTAATGTAAAACAATACAAATTAATTAAAAGCGTTGTGCAATCACCTAACATTCTATTTATAATTCACAAAGTGTCAAATCGAAACACAACGTTTCAGTAAAACTTGTAATTAAAATAAGCCTCTTTAAGAATTCGACTGGATAGCAGTCTAATAAGTGGCCAAAGAGTATGAGATTTCACTGATATCCGCTAAAGTGTCAAATCAATTGCAGGCCGACTTCAGCATCACGTTAGTGAATTATACGTTGATGTTTAATTTGTTGTTGAGGTAGCTGACAACAAATAGAACATCTAGAACTTAAAATTGACACTAACTAGAATTTAATTGTAATTATTCGGCACAGGAGCTCCAGCCCAACATGTCAGTTGCTGCTACAGTTCAACGTGCTAGTTCAATAACGTTTACAGTGATTATTTATTTTTCTAGATTGATCATTTCATTTCGGCTTTTTCTAATCCTAAAATATATTACACAAATAAACCACAACAGTTGTAATTCAGCAAAATCTATCTTGGAAGATCCAGTATACCCTCCGACATGTAAAAATATAAATCTATATACAAGAAGATTTTGGGAAAGTTTAATGAAACAATTATTCCAGCCGATGCTAACGAAATTACTTGTTGCACTGCCAGACTATAGTAGTTGACTATAGTAGTTGGTCAATAAAAGTAGTCTAACGTCCAATTAAACTTTTAATATTTCTCAATTTAATAATGAAAAAATATATATACATTATTTTGCCTGAAAATGGCCGCGGTGTATATATAAATAG
Source organism: Fridericia nemoralis (assembly GCA_034695905.1). Classification (NCBI taxonomy): domain Eukaryota; kingdom Metazoa; phylum Annelida; class Clitellata; order Enchytraeida; family Enchytraeidae; genus Fridericia; species Fridericia nemoralis. The sequence goes on along the minus strand of JAQFZK010000335.1, from coordinate 8,106 downwards.
TTATAATAATAGAAAATAAAGCTGTCCGTGACCCATTGTGTTTTATGCATTATATTTAATTATTTTGAGTAATTATTGATAAATCGATAAAGATAAAAAATCAATTGCTACTATTCAAAATATGAATACAGGATATAAAAGTAAGTTGTATAATTTTTTTTTCAAATATGCCACAATTTTGCACACTAGTTAGCCCCACATATAGCGAGGCTAAGCGTTCCCACAAAACTTTAGGAAGGGTTAAGCGTTTTGATGTATTGTTGATTATTAAGCTTGACTAATGGTCTTAAATATTATTAGGCAGTTTCTGAAGTGTTTCTGAATATTTTTGAAAGCATTTTCTAAAAACAATTTTAAAAGCTATCACAGTCAGCGCTCACGGCCCGTGAGCCGCTCCCGTCAACCCTCCCCCATGCACGCTATTGTTCGCTGTAACACAATAGATATTCACCGCCCCCTTCAACCCCTTCCTCCGTTCATGCCCGAAAAGTATCATATTGTGTCACTCCAAGCATCAAAGAAAAGACCCATATTGTCTCAATACCAGCATACACATTGATCGTCTGAAGGCCCGCTCACCCTGTTGAATTGTGCCACACAACTAGCACTCTCTATTTGCAATATAAGTTGACAGTAAGATATACTAGGTACAACAAGCTGCTAATGTATACAGTCCATGAAAGGCTAAGCTAGGCGTTCAACCGTTATTGACTCACCAGGATTTGTATTCTAGTGAAAGGGATAATTATTGTATCCAGATACACTAGGCAGAAATACATTTGGGGCGCTGATAGGCTTTTGAATGATTCAAAAGCGTCTTGTTAAAACAGAGAAAATGTGACAATACCGCGCTGTGAAAAGCATTCACCGTCACGTGGTTGTGTTCAACGGCCTATATTGACTTACATTGATTATGCAGACGCACTCTTAAGCTCCAATAAATGGAAGCAAGAGAATTTCATGCAATAGAATGTGTGAAATAGACATCAACTTGCTTACAGCCACTGTGAATCTGCTACCAATAGAAATGCTGAGGTAGCAGTTGTCGCGGTAATTCACCGTTACCGTGGTAACACCATAACAATCTTAACCATTACCGCGGATTCACCGTTAGTTTGTATTCCACTACCGCTGTTACCACAGTAATGTAATTAAAACAATTACCGATACCGCGGTGATCCGCGGTAATACCGTCGTCCCCATTACCGTGCAGGTCTCTAATTGAGACTGTGAAATTAAGAGAGCATCTTGGTATTTGAAAATATTGCTAACAGTGTTAGAAGTCGAAGATTGAGATGGTTTGGCCATCTAGAAAGGAAGGCAGAAACTGATTGGGCAAGGGCATGCCAATCACTAATGCAGGATGTAAAGAATGGGCGGGGAAGAGGCCGAAATACATGGGAACAGTGTGTAAATAATGACTTGAAAATCATGAACTTATAGAGGGAAAAGGCCCTGGACAATGATGAATGGCATAGGAAAATTTATGGGAAAAATGTCCAACCTGTGCTTGTGCAGAGAAAGCGACGCTAAACTGTTGATGAGGATGTATTGTATATAGATATTATAATTTTCCCCTGCGGATGTGGGTAAATGAGAATATACCTGTATCTACTTGTCATTTTCGTAGAAGGTGACTAAAACACTGCATCTCATTGACTCCTGAAGATGGTTGTGGCAGTAAGGGCATCTAGCATTAAATTTCTTGTTCAACTTAATCTCCAGTGATGTTGGTGGTGGTGGTGGTGGTGGTGGTGGTGGTGGTGGTGGTGGCGGCATGGACGATGAGGATAATGATGAAATATTTCTCTTTGGAAATTGAATGCTATCTCTAAAAGATTGTTAATATACAGCAGTAAGCTATAGTTTTTGAAAAACACTCGAGATCATAATGGCATTTCTAAAGAAGTTACTTAACATAGTTTGCTTGATAGGATTTCAGTGTTTAATGGTATACATCCAATTAGAATTACATACAATTCGAATTTTTATAAAGTGCTGTGGAGTAAGTGATCATCATAGTGGCAGGTCCATTTAACTATTCAAAATATTCTCCAGCAAATAATCAATTTATCTTTTGACCCCTTTTGCCTTCTTCATTGCCTTAGCAATGGAAAGTAAATGGCTTGCTGAAGACCATTATACAATAGAGCCATGTGTGAAGATTACATGTTACAAGCATTCTATACACACTAATTAGTTTTCTAAATAGTTTCTTATGTTTTAGTTGTAGAATTAATTAAATCTTGAAGGTATCAGACATGGCTGAAGGTGGAAGTCTACAAAGCACTTTCAAATCTTTTGCATCTAAGGCAGATGGTAAAGAGCAAACTACTGCAGATTTCACAAAGTGGTGCAAAGATGCCAATGTTTTTGGGAAGACATGCAATTCCAATCATGTGGACATAGCATTTGCCAAAGTAAAGCCAAAGACTTCAAAGTAAGAGAACTTAATTACTATTCTTATTCAGTTTATTTAGAGTTTGGCTTCTTTATTTGTTATGAAAGTTTACAAGGGTCTAGAAATGGAAGAGGTAAGTCAAAATGAGGAAAATGTCAAACGGTAACGAAATATTGATCTCCCTGTTTTGAAAAACAAAATCATTATTACGTGCGAAAAATTAAGAGAAAAAGATGGATGAGAGTCTTCTCAGGAGTTGTGGGGTTGAATGTATAGGATTTTCTTTCTAGATCTACTCCCTTACTTGGTTTGGAAACAATTGCACTATATATTTTTATACTGTCACTTACTTAATTCTTATTACAATGCAAGGTGACTAATCAATCAAATTAATCAAATGGCTAATCAATAAAATGGTTATCGTCTTCTAGAAGAAATTTGATAACTATGGTTCTGCATTTACTTCTGACCATGACTTTCCTTCTTACCCTCTCGTATTTATCATTTTTTAACGTATTTCTCCATTTTTTAATGCAACGTAAGATATCATTAAATGTTAACCTCGGCCAGTCTTTACTCTTTTTTATTTATCTTACTGTCAGACAAAGACAGACAAAGATGTGCTGCACTGCTGGAATGTCTCAGTATATGATGTACAAACTTTCGCTTTCTTTTCTTAATTTTCTTCTAAAAGTGCATTTTTACTCTAGCTCTTGTTAGTACTTCTTTATTAGGTATAGGTGGTGTGAATGGCAACAGACAGTCATGCGCTGTCCAGACCAACACAAGAAAAACACAAACCGCAAAAATGCCGAGACGTAAAACGCAAGAAATTGCAATCTATACTTTATACCAAGAACGTCCACACCAACAACGCAAAAATGCAAAACGCAAAACGCGAGCGATTTTTTAGCGCAAAACGCAAAAAAACTGACCACTCACAGAACACTGCTTGAGTGAGTCGTGAATTCTTAACAAGAAGGCTGCTTTTAACTATTCGTATCAGAGATACTGCATGTCTCTCTGATTTTAATTACAATTTAAATATAAATTTTATATATATACAACAATATTTCTTTCAATTTGATAATTATATTTGAATAAACTTATTTACAATAGTATTTATAATTTTTGCTATATTTAATTATATCTTAATTTTATTATTTAATCAATAAATTAAATAAACCAAATTGTATAATACCCAAACAAGATGTGCAAATATAGAAAGCAGTGTCAATTCAATTGATGCAGAAATTAACCTGCTAAAAATACAACTACTACGCATACTGTATAAATGCAATAGTTAAAAGTATTGTTATGAAAGTATAAATTATATAGAAAAAAAGCAATTAAAATTAGGTGCAAATAGATTAAAAACGCTAAAATTGAGTACAATAAAAAAAATAGTAAGTTTCAAAAATTCGCTCCCACTATCGTATAGGAAAATTAGAGTTAGCAGATAAAAGAGCGTATAAATATAAATAAATATAAGTATAAATATAAATAAATATAAGTATAAAAAATATAAGTACAGATGCTTGATTGTGTGAATTTGTGTCACGCAGTCAATATAAGTACAAATGCTTTCACACTCAAAAAATATAAGTATAAATGCTTGATTGTGTCACACAGACATCAGTCAGTCGTCGTTGGTGATCACACCAGAGCGCGCCGTCGCCCGCCAAGACTACGAGTCACGTGACCAACGCATGCTGTCCTTCCGCAAGGGCGACGAGATTCTCCTCGTCTCACGTGCTAGTCCTGACTGGTGGGAGGGGCTGATCAAGGGAAAGGCGGGGCTTATAGCTCACGCCTACATCGATGTGCAGCCAAGGTCGGTTCTGTCTTCGTTTGTATTCAAACATTTCTGTCGTACACACATGTTCTGTACAATCTTATTTTTTTCATCTTCATCCGCTGATGCAATTTATAATTGCTCCTGTGCCCTATTGGTTATATCGCTGTATCATTATTAATTAGGGCATATATAAATTATACCTTGCATATAATAGATGGTACAGGCCCGTAATCAGGGAGGGGGGTTCGAAGGGTTCGTATGAACCCCCCCCCCCCCCCGCGAGGAGGCTGGTTACGGGCCTGCGGTATGTATATATCTGTTATTTTGTTTTTATTGGAAAAAGTGTCATGTCGTTTATGCACATGTTATTGTTGTTGTTGTCTGTTGCACAGATTGGGCTCACACAAGTTGTCCACCCCTGATGAGTTGATCTGCACATCGACTGAGTCTCTACCGCTGAAGCCGGGTGGCTTGTTCTCCGACGCCCTCGACCGGTCTACCTCCCAGCCGAACATGAGTCAGCACAGGGTTTCAGGGGGCAGCCACACCCCTACCAGCACTTCAGACCTCTCCCATGGCTCAAACGCCCTCTGGGAAACGGACGAAGTCTGCGGCGATTCGACGAGAGTTGAGATGAGGAAAGATGGCGGAAGGGGCAGCGGTTCGGTGTCCGATTCTCTGCTTTCCTGCTCCAGTAAGGATACGTTGGATGGGTCTTCATCTTCGACGGATCTTGAACTGCAGACCCAGGGTGTGGTTGCGTGTGAGACTGCCTCGTGGGGAAACAGTTCGACGACGAGCTCCGAGAGTCTCGTCGACGACCGCTGCCGACCGACTGGGGACCATGTGACTTCCTCCGTTAAGCTTCACATAGCCAATGATGCGTGTCAACGCAATGTTAGTGACTCGATCGTGTCAGCGGGTAACTTGGAGAAGCAGATAAAACCGGAGAAAGCCGCGGTAGCCGCCCATTTTAGAAAGCACAGCCCTACATTTCCTGTAGCAACGGCTAACGTCGTGGCACCTTTGACTCGTGGGCACAGTCCGTCTCAGTTAGCTTGTGATTCTTCGTCGGCTGTGGTAGTCTCGGTCATGAGCCGCTCTGCCAGTCCGGCGCTTACGACAGCCGAGGTGTTTGCCAAACCGAATCAGGGTACTATCAAGAAGGCTAGCACACCGACGTCGGCGTCTAGGGAATCGCCGTTTAAATTTGAAAACGTCCAATCTAGTTCTTCCGCTTTTGTTTCCCCACCGCAGAAACCGACTACGCTTTTCGATGCCGTATCTTTGCCACTAATCGATAAGGTTTCTCCCACGGATTTTCCGCTGCCCCCATCACCGTCATTTTCCCCTCCTCCTCCGTTTCCTGTCGAAGACGTGGTTTCCCCTCGGATAGAAACCTTTGCAATGTCGCCCACCTCCGATTGTCATTCGTCTGTGCCTTGTGTGTTTCCCCTTCCTCCTCCTACGCAGTTCTGTGTGTCGATAAGCCAGACAGAAACAGAGTTCAGTCATAACCCACTCAAGTGTTTGAATCAGTCCCAGGATCTTTACGATAGGGTTCCGGCCTCCGACCATGTCCACGTACAGGGCTCCGTGGTGGACGAATCGTTTACGGAGAGTCTGGATGACATTGATCGATCGCTGGCTTGTTTTGATGAGAGAGCCAAGGGTCTATTACACAGTAGTCAGCTTCAGACTTCAGGTGAGGCTGTGTGTGCTCCAGTCAATGGTAATGCTGCTTCTGCTGCTAGACTAATAGATGAAAAACAGTCTGCACAATCCAAGGCAAGGCATGATATGTCTCCAAGAGATCCTAGTGACAGGTGTTCTGACGAGGTTAGGGTGCAGTCTGCTGCGAGTCCATCTCACGAACACGGTGCAGTAACACGCCCCGGTATCCTGTCTACCACTGCTAATCGAGCTTCCTCTGAGAATCTATCCGGAAAGAACTGGAAGAAAGAACTGGGTGAAGATGAGAGGAGTCCTAGTAGGGGTGGTGGGGGTGCAGCGGGGGAGGAAATGTTTGAAAGGCAGTCGTCCATAGAGAATGCAAGTATTGCCTCCACTCCGGAAACGGCTGCTGTTTCTGCCGAGGCTAAGTCTGATAAACAAAAACCTCGACCTCCACCCGTTATGAAGAAGCCCCTTGGCAAACGGCCTTGACCTGATTTCTTGGAGCTTTGACCTAGTTTACAACCATCTTCGCAATTATTTCAGACCGCTTTGTCAAGGTCTTAGTGTTTCATAGTTACTGGCATGAAATTTTTATAGTAGAAGCTTTATTTCACGGGCTGTTGCATGTGAAATTTGGCTCAGATTGATACATCTGAAATATTCTTCCAGTTTCTGGCGACACGGCGCTAGTGTAGTATTTAATGAATTTCATTATCTTCGCTAGCTGTTCTTTTCTGCAGTGGGAGCCTAGTCATATTTATTATAATTTCATTTCAAATGATGAAACTCGTTTCAGTAGTGATGGGAAAGTGAAGATTTTACATATGGTTGGTAACAGTTGGCTACAGTAGATGTGGGTACTTTTTATGCTTCGCATCATCATAATATTTTCTGTTCATTTCCTTTTGATCCGATATCTTGTAAAGTTGGTCTTGACAACAGGATTTCTCTACTTGATGCCATGATTTCTCTACGGAATTATACTCTTTCTCTGTCTGTACTCTCTCTTTTTGTCTTTCTCACTCGCAATTTTCCATTAATGTCGTCAAAGTCTTGAATCATCCTGCTTGCGATTAACATTTCTCATTCTTTATCTTCACTGGTTGTTTGTCAGTGACATCCGATCTTTCGTAGCTCTTGACCGAGGTGCGGTGTGTAGATGGATACTATTTCGTATTTCTGGTGAACATCTATTTCTTCGACGTTTATGCAGAATATGTTCACGGAGGTGACGGTAGTTCTGCAGTGTAGCGCTGCTGACTCGAAACTGCTTCTGCTGTTGCTGTGATGTGTTGAAGCGATACAGCAGGGTTGATTGCAACCTTTCCTAGTCCCAAACGTTTCTTGGATTTTCCTAATTGAATCAAATGAGAGATGTTTGATCTGCCTTGAAAACCTACTGCAGAGATTCGCATAAAAGTATGAAAGCATTTTACAGATTGATTTAAAGAACGTGTGCGCAAGAGACAGGATCGATTAATCATCAATGTATTTATAATGTCATTTTTATGATAAGTTTTTTTTAGTAGTATTAATGAGTTGTAAGAAAAGATTGCATTATACACGTACTGAGTTGTTCGGGAGATGCTTCGTAGCTATCTCCCCGATGTGTTTAATTGTTATTGTAAAATATTTCTGCCATTGCCACGCTCACTGTGAGGTGTATGATAGTTAGGGTCTGCAACCAGGGAGATGCATTACAAACTCTCCCCGTTAGGTAAAAGGTCGTCTGTTTACATTAGAAGTTTGGCTCTGGAGAAGAGAAATGATTCTCGAATGCCCAAAATTGGCCCGACGAACCCCCTTTTGCAGGAATTGAAAGGTCTGCATTTGAACCGTGACATCCCCCCTCCCCCCGTGAAGAAACTGGCTAAGGATCTATTGTATAACTTATTTGGTCCTCTGAGTCACATGAATGATTCGCAAATGCGCATACATACATACGCGAAGTGACTATTTGCGAATCTTGTAGCATCTGGTTGTTTCATTGCTAGTAGTATTGTTAGATATAATTTTGTAGCTTCATGTTTGCATATGAACTTGTCTGTGTGTGTGTGTGCATGCCTACTTGTATGCTGTTCAAATGGAACTTGTATTGTTTCTGTATCGGATGGTATTCTGACTCTTTTATTATTACTTCTGCTCTAGTGTTCTCACTATTGATACTCTCTGTAATAGTACTGACTCGGCAAACTGCACTATTGTCATTACTTCTTATCTCATCCTATAT
>JAQFZK010000334.1:0-11350 GCA_034695905.1 Fridericia nemoralis | reverse complement strand
ATCCACCAAGTACCGATTTATTTGATGACTTACGGGAGGGAACGCCCCCCCCCCCCGCTAGACAGTTTTTACGATGACTTGTGACCGACGATGGCCCGCGACACGGACCCGAGGCCACCCACCACCTAAATCCTGCCCTGGCGAAGCGAGTACCAATCAATTACTTCAGTGGGCTGTTCATATATGACGTCACGCGGGGGAGGCGGGTTCTGGTGTGTGTGAGGATCATTTTCGCACTCTTTACACAAGCAACGGAATAGGAAATTTAACTCAAATTGGAGCCAAATTTAATCAAATAACCTCATGGTTTGAAGGACAAAAACCAACTTAGTCAAAACCAGTCTTAAATGGATGTTTCAAACTAAACAATTATTATGGAAGGGGGTTATAGAGCAAGTGTGTTATGCCAACGAGGGGGGGGGGGTGTCGGCGATTTGTGACGAACTATGACGTGGGGGCAACAATGGCCAAACATCGCGTGACGTCATTTATGGACAGTCCCACGGGGCCTAGCAAAGTTAGGTTACCGCCTGAGGATTTGAAACAGGTACGCGGTGTTAAAAATTGCATTACTCTATTGCTCGCTTATAAAAACAATCTGTACAATACAATGTATCCATTTGATTAGAGAAGTTATACAGTTGTTTAGAATTCCTGTAGTTTTGCTATTGTATATTAGTAATAGATTAGGCTCTTGTTAATGGAAATGTATTTAACAGTATTGTTCTTCAGGTAAGCTTACTGATTTCTTGTAAACATTATAAGGCATGTCTAACAGTAGATCCAATGTAATGCAGTTCTGCCTATTATAACTAGAAAAGCGTAGTGAGTGTGGGATTTGTGGAATTTGGGATTTAATTTTGGGATGGGATGACGAACAAAATTATATTTCACAGCTACGGAGGATGTAAATAGCTTGCTAAGGATAAGTAAGGCTCTAGACATTTATCAAAAAAGGTAACTCTTCAGCGGTCTTACATAAAACCCGTAAAATATGAAGTTATTTTGAACATTGTTGAAATGCCTTTTATTTGCTTATTTGGAACAATAACAATATAAATAACAATATTTTAAACATCTTGTGTAATTTAGCACCTTTTACAAAAAAGTAAAAAGTAGAAGTAAATTGTTGCGGCGTCTTCTACACAGAAGGATGCCTAAGCGATGATCTCCCCCTCAACCGTTCAGCCTGGCGCCAGTCCAGCTGCAAGATTCAGAGCCTGTGCTTCATGGAACAAGTCAATTTACTTTCGTATCATGCCAGGTACTACCAAATTCACGGATTTGATGAACAGAGGCCAAATGGCGAGTAAGATTGCGTAATTTAGGCCTACTTGCAAAGAAACTCAGCCAGGTCGAGAGACGAACCTCGATCCCTCGCACGCAAAGCGAGAGCTTAGCCAACTGAACTCTATTCCCTTCAAAAATCCATTTACAATTAATTTTTGAACGTGTGTTCTCAATAAATATGAAGTCTTGTTCAAGAAACCGTTTGAATCACAATTGTGGATTCATGTTGTAATATAGAGTATAGTAACAGATCCACTTTACGTAGGCCTTAGCTTAAAACCGTTAGCAATATACAACAGTAGGCCTGACTTCGTAGGCCTATACAATTGACATATAACTATACCGACAAGGGGCTATTCATATATGATGTCACGCTTTTTGTCCATTTTGACCCCCTTCCCCCTATGTCACATTTCGTCACACAAAGCTGACCCCATTAATGTGACTTCACGTCTGACTTCGTTTGACCCCTGCTCCCTGTATAGGCCTACGAATTTGTTATGGACTATTTAGTTAAGATAAGTTTGCATCTTAGTTGGTTTTGTAGTTTTAAAAAGATATTATTTGCATAAATTGAGTTATTTTGTTACATTTAGTTGAGCTTTGAATTAAATTTCCCATTCTATTGTATATGTAAAAAGTGCAAAAACTGTGACGTTAAACTGGCCCGACGCCATGCTTATTGATCTAGTATCTTATGTCTATGTAACATAACGTAACATAACATAACATATACATGCTTAGGATGTGCTTTAGCACTTGTTTAAAAACATCAACGATCAACAACAATTGTACTTTGTACAACAATCTCCCGTCTCCAAACAATTGAGAGAATATCTTCCTTTGCAATGCCCTATCCAATCTTAGCACCATATCTTATCCGATCTAAGCATATGTTTCTTACTTGCATTGTTAAACAACAAAGTTTTTTTAATAAATGGGTATCATATTTACGCACAAAAGTTTATGTTCAAACTTTAATAAAATGTTGTCGAGATTTAAAACTACGAGGTGTATTGTTTACCAAAATTTAACGGAGTTCACTTTTCTCATAGTTCTTCATACGGAAAGGGAAATAAAAATATGTAGTCTCCAATGCTCTAGCTAGACTTTAATTTAAATAATTTAAATATTTTGAGAAGATATTAAGTTTAAATAATTATTGTTTTCTTAAAACATTATTTGTCTCTAAAATGCATAGTCAAAATCGATTTAAGTAATTTTAATATAATTTTAATCATTTTAAATCAAAGTAAAAAATCATTTGCAAAACGTTGTACGTTTTAATCTTGACTTTATCACAGCGCACTCCTTTAGCGTTAGTTGTTAAAATTGCAAATTAATATGTAAAGTTCATAATCGGCCGGTTCTTGAGGTGAGAGATAATGTTCATTTGTCTTTTTTTGTGATTTTTATTTATTTTTCATCCAAATCAATCCGCACTGATCCGTGTGGTACGGGGGAAAATATTAGGATAATATACTTGTCCAGGATTTCTTTATATTATTTGCAATTTTTTGAGTTAATTTAACAGAATGTATTTTTGGTGTAATTCATTCCTTTTGTTATTATTTTGTTATTGACCAATACAAAAGTCATGTTAGTTGAAAGTGACTAATAAATTGTGATATTTGATGAATTAATGTGAAAACTTTCTAAACTAGTTGATCGAACACTGATGTTTATGTTTTTATCTTAGAATGTAGTGTTATAATTTAAAGGAATGTTTTCGTTAGAAAAGGATTCGAAATTGTAAATCAGTTTACGGTTATTATTGCAATGATCATAAGGGTAGGGTAATTGTGTACGAACCAGACCTGAAATTATAGTAATGGCTAACTAATTCTAACCCTAATGCTAGGTCGTATTTGTATACAATTACCCTGACATCAACCACATATTTACCAAGATCAACAGATATTATATATTTGTATTCAATTTAAATTATTTATATATTTGTAATCGTATTTGTATACAATTACCCTGACATCAACCACATATTTACCAAGATCAACATATATATTTAACATATATATTTAATAACTTGTTTGTTACAGATTGCCTATTGCGCACACTAAGGCCGTGTGATTGTACAGTTAGTGTGACGGTAGTACAGTTGATTCAGTGACAATGACGACAGACACAATGGAGGCACCCACCACAGAGCAGTTGGACAGCCACGACGCAGCGGCTGCCCATCACGAGCATGGACCCAACTGTTCTCATGCTCATCATGAGAACGGCGGAGACTCCAGTGACTCGGATGGTGAAGACTCCGTTCCGGAGCTTGAGGAGACAGACGCAGACCTTCAGAAGGCTCACAGTGAGATGGCCAAGGCAGCGGGACTTCCTGAGGAGTTGGTCAGCAAAGCGAAGCAGAGTCGGAGCGAGAAGAAGGCTCGCAAGGCCATGTCGAAGCTCGGCTTGAAGCCCATCACCGGAGTGACGCGTGTTACCGTTCGCAAGTCCAAGAACATTCTGTTTGTGATCGGCAGACCGGAGGTGTTCAAGTCTCCTGCGTCTGACACGTACATAGTGTTCGGTGAGGCTAAGATTGAGGACCTCAGTCAGCAGGCTCAGATGGCTGCGGCTGAGAAACTGAAGGCTCCGGGAGCGACTGCGTCTGAGACGAGTGCAGCGAGCGTTCTCAGTGGGGGACCTCATAGCGTCACTACAACCGCTATACAAGAAGAATCAGATGATGAGGTGCGTTTTGTGATTCACTACAATGTTTTTTGTAGAGGTATTGTTATGACGTATATTTTAATGTATTTTTTTTGCATGTAATTGTAGTATTGCATGCTTAACAATAAAGTTCTGAAATTTTGTCAATTTTTTGTAATATTTTGTTAATAAAGTACAAGGTATATAGTTACATGTATAGGTTTGATTTTTAAATCTTCATGTCATTTTATTCAAGTTCTTAAATTGTTTCAATTTGTTTTAAGTTATTACATACGCTTATCCAACATTATTTATTATGTTATGAAATTTGTGCTTTTTTTGTAATATTTCAAGTTGTAATTGATATTCCTGAAAATAATAGATAATTTTTTCTCTATATTGTCCAGAGTACGAGAGCATTATGAAATACAAAATATCAGAGAGGGAAGTGTGCTCAAATGTATAACCATTCAAGGGAGAGGGATAATTGTGCATATGTGTTGTATATATATTTATTGGTGCACACTTTCTGAACTTATTACCCGAGATTGTTGGTGTATAATTGATTTGTGGATTGTTGGTGTATAATTGATTTGTGGATGTTATTTTCTTGATGTTTTCAGGTTGACGAGGCTGGAATAGAGTCAAAGGACGTCGAACTTGTCATGTCGCAGGCGGGTGTGTCGCGACCAAAAGCCGTCAAAGCACTGAAGAATAACCAGAATGACATAGTCAACGCCATCATGGAACTGACTATGTAGTACAAAGACTTCACATACACTTCTCCTCACAACTTTGTCAGCATCATCATTTCGACATATTTCTTTCTGTGGCGTATTAAACGACTCGCGTCAAGTCAAAATTAGAACGTAGATCGCGAGACTGAGTTTTGTTAATTGTTGCTCCAAAAACGGGACATTGGACTGAAAATATTACAGGAAACAGTAAAAGTCATGTTTGTACGTTAGTATGCTTTATTTATATGCTGTTTTATTTTATTTGCATGTGGACTAACATTCTTACTCTATTCCAACAATCGGTTTTCATTTGTGATGGTTCAGGTTGTACATTGTCTTTTGTAAGCAGCTGATTAGTTTGCATACAGCAGATTCAGCTTTCATCAAACAGTAACATCTCTTGATTTATAAATCATGAAATTCGTAGATTTTAATAAATGGTCATTATGTTAGTATGAAGGAATAGTCGGTGTATTCTTTGTGTTACTGCGTTTCATTTGCATTCCTTTATGTAGTTGGTTCTACTTTAGTTGTGTGGAATAGTGTAACAATTAAATTTTGTTAATTTGGCACAATGCATAAGAAAATATTCAGTTTGGACGCTGATATTGTTGATCAAGTACATTTAGAAAAACATCTGAACAATGTCTCGTTACTCTTGAACCTCTGTGAACAGATTTAAGTTAGTAGACTTTCATAGTTATGAATTTGAATAATTTTTGTTACTGAAATGAAAGACAATTTGTGCGTAATAAAAGTGAATAGTAACAATATTGTACTGTTTTTATTGATGAGTAAATATTAACGTGAATCCACAAATGTGTGAAGCATTGGTTTTTACAAACTGCTTGACACAAGGTATGATTTTAACTGTGACAAATCGTGGATTATTTGATTCACGAATGTAAATCATCACAAATTCCTCTAAAGCAGTTTATGACAATCCATTATTTATCTCTGTTAAAACCTAGATATGGTACAGTTGTATCTGTGCTTTTCAATCCTCTCTCTAGTGACATGCTCGTGGCACATAATTCTGGCAATTGTTTATTTTCTTAGCTGTGCCCTCCTTTTCTTCTTTATATGTTCCCTCAATGAACTCGTTCAAATTGTCAACCCTCTATTTGCCGTTTCAACCATGGCGTGTTGACTGAAACAAACGGGTTTCACTTTTATATCACAATACATTTTTCAAGTCTGACCGTTTGATGTGTGAAATTCTATACTTTTCACATCAAACTCCTCCTTATAAAGCCTACAGGTTTCTAATGGGCCTATATTTTTCTAATGGGCCTCTCTTTCACCTTCTCTGTTCGATCATTTTCTTTAAACTTTGAATATTATCGAGTTTGTTGTATTTTCTCAAAGCATGTGTTTCGAATATTTTTTATGGGGTAAAAAGTTCCTTACGGACAATGTCCCGTTTTGCAGTTATTATTACTGTACATTCATAAAAAAAATAAATAAAACATTTCTCTACAATTTCAATAGATATTGAAGTTATTGATCATAATATGTAGCAGCTGTTTTCGATAATCATTAGATAGTTTGTTTTTATTATTTTCCTCTCGACAGACAAAATAGACAAGATTTTGAATGTTAGTCTGAATTGTTGGAGTAAAATTATCACATCATCTCTAATCAAAGTCTGGTACTTTCCATTCATGCTGCTGATTTTTCTACAATACATCACTCAGAATCCCAGTTAGTAACTGTTGCTTACCAACTCGGGATAAACATCCAATTTCATCTTACATCACAAGAGTTATTCTAACTGCTTTCAAAAGGTGTTGTTGCAAACTTTGCTTCCAAACCGTGGCGAAAGCAAAGTTCACTTCGGTACTATGTCACTTTATTGACGTTCACTTTGTCGATGGTCATTTTGTCGAAAAATTCTAACCCGAACACTCAACCTGACTGTAACCTTAACTCTAACCCTAAAATGCATTGTCGATAAAGTAAACCGTCAATAAAGTGAATGCGCACGGTTCAGTTCGTACCATTAGAAATTCAGTTTCATCTGGATTTTGAAATTGGGTATTCTTATAGTATTGGCTGTCGTTTACTTGGCGCCATGTTTTTGACTAATAATAGTCCTTTCACATTGGCGACTAGTAGTGCGACTAGTCGCTCGGCACCTTTCACACTTAGGATTAGTAGCGCGCGATAAAAACAGTAGCGAGCTATGAAACCAGTCGCGCGCTACTTAGCGCGCAACTGGTTTAGTCGTATTGTAAGAATCGACATGTCAATTCTTTCCATGCGACTGTTTTAGTCGCGCGCTACTAATCCTAAGTGTGAAAGTTTCCGCGCGACTAGTCGCCAATGTGAAAGCGATCTAACAAAGCTTGAGTAGTGAAAAAGGATATTGTAGTCTGGAGGATGAATAATTAGTAATTAGTGTAGAAGCGTTAATTAGAATAGTTTGTCAACAATGCTGCAGAGGTAAACCTCGTTGTATACAATGCATTGTACAAAGTAAATTACTATCATTTTCAACACTCCGAGATGCAATCTAATCAATCTGTGATTGTTATTATACAAATCTTATTTATATCTTTTGTGACATATATTTAAATCTCAGTTAATATTAAATTTTGTATCTTCATGCCAGTGAAGTTAATTTATTAAAGTGAATAATGAGCAATTAAAATTGCAGTAAAATTCTTCAGAAGCAAGTCTACAACATTGGAACAGTAAACTATATTTTAAAATAATTTGTGAAATACAGGTGTGTGTATTTAAAAACACATTTTATAATTTTACACCTCTCTAGCCATGGAAGGTTTTAAATAAAGAATTAAAGTGGGTGGTAAGCTTTTGTGGGCCATTAGAATTCTAATGGATCAAGGAGTGGTTGCTAGTAGCGAGAGGGGTCTGCAGAAAATTACGGATGGTTTGAGTTTGACTGCAGAGAAACGTGAAATAAAAATTAACATATAAAAACTAAGGTGATGAGGGTGTCCCAGACGCCTTGGACACTGTAAATAGGTCTGTTTATGAGAAGCATATATAACAGGTACAGAGTTTCATATACCTAGGGAGTATGATTGTAGATGATGGAAGATGTGAATCACGCGACAAAGAGATTAAAATTTGATTTCGTTGGCCAAGGTGGCATTGCGGAAATAATTGCTTACAAAGACTCTCAAGAAAATTGTCAAGAAGAGATTAGTGAAGACATGAAATGTGCTGTTGTATGGATTTGAGACATGGACGCTAAGCAAAGAAGACATAAGGAAACTGGAGGCAATGAAGATGAATAAATATTTAGCTGGATTGACAAAGTAAATAATGAGAATGTTTTGGAAAGAGTCAGGTACAACAGACAACTAAGAATAGGAAGAAGAGTTGGATTGCTCATGTGACAAGAAATGATGAACTTACGAGACACATGATAGAAGGGAGGATGGAAGGTAAAGGAAACAAAAATAAGGTCAAAAATACTATTGTTGGATGAATTGATAGAGAAGACTTATGGGGATAAGAAGATGAGGGCAGAGAATAGAGATAAATGGAAGAGATGGATGCCATGGACCTGTCATGCGGCCGAACACTGAGAGAAAGAAAAAACTTATTTTTTCATACTATATCGCAATACAAATTCTAGCCCTGTCCTGTATTTTTTGTTCGAAATGGATACATGCAAATTTGACATAATTAATAATTAGTTGAATAAAGGTGTATAAAAGTGGGACATTTTGTACTATACACAATTTAGAAATACTTCCCCATAACAACGTTTCTGTTATTACAGTTAAAAACAAAGCCAGTCGGGAACAATTAAAATTTATTTACTAATACAGAAATCGCATGCCTATTATACAATACACAATATTATAATTACGAATTCCATTCTATTAATCTGTCAAAAGATTTCAAATATTTTACAATAACTTACACGACTAACTACTCTACTGTTATCAATCCAGAATACATTTCCTATCGTTAAATTTCAAATACATTGGCTAAGCACAATTTCCTGCAGGAATCACTGTACATATTAAATTGCCAACAGAGAGAGAGTGGACATGACACAGTCGCACACACATTGCCCTAGTAGGAGTCGGAGAGAGAGATTACGGACACAAGGAATTATTTCTTGCTCTTTGACGACCGTTCGTTCTTCGACTCGACGGGACGTTCGTCAAGTTCTTCGTCGCTGGGGCAGTACGACCGTTCCGGATGGTTCATCGTCGCCTGCATGAGTTCGGCGTCAGGGCGCGAGTCACGGTTCTCGTACAGCAACACGTTCAGCGTTTCCTCATAGATACGAGCCTCCGGGAACTCTACCTGTACACGTTGGAGTGGGATGCAAGATATTAGTGGTCGTTTATTGGCATTACTACAAGACAAGCTATGTAAATATAATTTAACAATATACATAAATAATCTATTATTAATATTTTAAATAATCTGTAATTAATATATGTAAATAATCTGTCATTAATCTCATCATCAACAGTTAAGCGTCGCATTCTCTGCGCAAGCACAGGTTGGACGTTTCCATCATAAATTTTCCTACGCCATTCATCTCTATCCAGAGATTCTTCTCTCCTTAAATTCATGATTTTAAGTAATCTATGTTAATTATTTGTCATTAATACTTTACAATGTTACTTTATGTGACAGTTTATTTACGACCAAGAGTTTGGACCATTTTCAAAAGTTCAAATTACTGTTTTATAGCTCAACTGAATGATACAAATGCTAAATGACTAAACGTCATTTTCATCCCGTTCAACCACTGTGATTCACTGACGTTCACAACAAGGGATGTGAACTTACCATACGTCAAACTCTTTAAAATAATTGATGATGTAAATTTACACTGTACACAAGTTATCATTCGTTTACGATATATGATAAAATAATCGAGGATACTTCAATCGATGATACCAAAATATAATATATTTATTTATGGTGATCCTATAAGCTGAGAACATGAAAATTCAATTTATTTAAAGGTAGTCTCTAATAAATACTAGATTTATTAATTTAATTCTACGCCCTCAAATATATATATTTTGATGTACGTTTTAGACTATAATCAAATTTATAATAAAAATGCTACTTTGAAACAAATTCATGACAAATACAATAGCAGAACTCTAGGCCTATCGACAAGTATATTATCTTATGCAATTACAGGCTGTTGACATTTGTTTGAAACATCAAATAAAAATTACATGGAAAGTAGTTGAAACTTGGAAGCTGTAGGTCAATTACTACTCAAGCACTTGATGCTGTCAACTTGATGCAATACACAGTTTATTTAACTCAATTCTACAAAGTGCAAACTGTACTGTATGTTAGAGATTAATGCAGAGTGGGATTTGCTAGGGGAAGTGGGGGGGGGGGGTGGTACGGAATCCTCCTACGCCTGAGGGGGAGTACTCTTGTTCGTGCTTGGTCACGGGATTAGCATTACGTAGATAGAGTTGAGAATTTTCAGCGACAGTTACGCAATGTTTCTTCGAAATAAAAACCACGCGACTGCGAACCATCTACAAAATATACAGAATATATCAAATAATATTCACGGCATTATAAAATAAATGAAAAATAGGTATTGGATTACACAACTATTTTCATGCCGATATTATCGCAACATAATTGCAATATTTTGTTGTCAATTCATATTTTAAATCACCTGATCCAAATATGTTGTTTTGGCGCGAATTGGTTGAACATATGCTTAACTGTTTGTTTTTGTGCTGAAGTCGGTTATGGCTGGTATGAAATATGTGCACACAGTCTGGGAGTGTGAATGAGTGCAGTTTGAGGTCATATTTATTTATCACGCTACAAGAGCGACCATAGCGAACAATTTATTGTGGGACAATTTTTCCCGAGAGATCAATTGTCCTCGTCAGCTCATAATTGTCCTCGAAGGACTTTTTTTATTTATTCCCGGGACTTATGGTGCGAATGAGTTTCACGTTCAAGTGGTAGCGGGTTCAAAACCCGGGTTGTCAAAATACAATGCGACAGATGATGAGGTCTATTATCAGTATTGGATACAAAGAAACTGTGTAAATACAGCGTGAATGGGGCATGTACAAGTTACAACGAAAGTACACAAAAGAGCGAAGTCTCAGTCCGTATAAAAAAAGGTGTCAATTCATTCAATGGTTTTTCTTAATTCAAAGCTCCACAATACAGTATAATAGTAATTATAGAAAAATCATACAGTGGCAAACATGTTTAAAACGATACTGCTATTGAATATTACAAAGTAGCGTGTTAGAAGAAAGCTATCACCTAGTCTCATAATAGCTACTATAGACATTAATGTATGTGATATTAGAGAAAGCAGCCATTTTGTGCCGTAAGATAAATAGTTGCAAAAGACCGTACGCTATCAAAAATATTTACATAATTTAATGGTTTGGTATAAGAAATAAGTATCGATATGCACAGTGCACACCTTATACAGCATATGCTGTGCATGATATGAAGCTTTATTTGTATTTAGTTATGCTACAGTGCCTTCTCATTTAGGATTTATTAATTTTAATTGTCCATATTTTGTGATTCTTAATTTGATGTTCTCATACTATTATATGAGAAGGTTTATATCGATGTTATACAGTGTGCGTGCGTATACGTGAACGTCTGTGTGTGTGTTTGTGTGTGTGTGTGTGTGTGTGTGCGTG
>JAQFZK010000333.1:0-11361 GCA_034695905.1 Fridericia nemoralis | reverse complement strand
CAGCACGCGACTTTGCTTTTCCCGCGGAAGCAGTGGATAGTGGGCTGAAATTATGGTTAGGGTTTAGGTTTAGGATATGGTGTAATGTCATTTCAGTTAATCCTAGCCCTGACCCTAACCCTAACTTTAACCGTAACTCTAATCCCTAACAGTAAACCATAATCCTTACACTAACGTTGCCTAAAAACTAACCCCAATTGTTTGCCTACTAACTCCTACATCCGTGGGAAAGGCAAACTAGCATGCAGCACGCTGGAGCTGCTAACGATTGTTTACCCTTGCCTAGATCGCATTACCAGAAGTAGTATTCTAAGCTTTATTCAAATTAAACTTATAGTTAATCATGTTCAGATTTTACAAATTCGAAAACCGATTACATTAGGCGAAAGGTAGGTTATAGATCATCGTCATTATTATTATTTATTTCATCAAAACTTTGTAATTATGAACATTGAACAATCACAGTGGCATATGTAATGGGATTAAATAATTATGACAATAATATAAACTGATCTAGCTGATTACCGCTACATTAAAGTAATAACTAGGTTATGGTTAAGATGAGGATTAGACGATAATCACACCTATAAATTCTAAGCTATTAACCCGGTATTAGTAACACTTGTACTGACGCGGCAGTACTCGATCGCTATGCTCCAGTGTAGAGTATAGTATATTATAATAGTGCTATACAATACTGGGCATGGATAACAGTGGTTGTTAGCAGAGCGTTGTGCAATCAGGTGTGCAATGCATTGCGCAACATCCGCCTGCAAAAAGTAAAAGAGTAAAGGAAGATTCACAACGAAACTAAATGTCCTCGCTCGTGAAAATTGTTTACGTTAGTGGAATGAGTGTTACGCATTGGATCACAATTTGTATGCGATTTGTGGATAACGTTCTTCTTCAAAACTTTCTGTAACGGTTCAAATTAAACGTTATTTAATATTCTCTGTCATCCCTTTTACGGTGAGCGCCGGTGGGATAAAATGTACGATAATGATCACAATGATCAGTGTTATATGTACTAGAGATTCAGTGTGACATGTACTTAATTATTTTCCCATAGAAGTTATTCATGTGTTGCCTGTGTTAACACTAGAGTGCACACGAAGACACTCTTGTATGCTGATGTTAGAGCGTTTATCTTGTATTTCAAGTGTATTGTATGGGCGTCAGCTCTAAGACACAATTATGTAACCGTCAATTAAAAATTCTTAATTCTCGTAAGACGCCAACAAATAGCCTGGCTCCTGTAGGCCAACGTAGTTTTGGCTTCGATAATATTATCAACTTTGGTAACTGAGTAGATAAAACAGGATTGACCGTGCTTGTTAATCCTCGAATGTCTCTCTTCATAGTGAATTAGGTAATAGATGGAAGGTACGAAAAGAAAGTGACGTTTTCTCACGAGTCATCGGCCGCGTACTAGAAACCTTTCCCATACGAGAACGAAATGACTGCCTAAAATGAATTACTTTGAAAATATTCTATAATACTTGTAGCTCTTATCATTTCCCTAAGGGTCTTATCTTACCCCTAACATTAACTGTAACTTTGAACATGACCAAAATAAATCAAGTATCGGTTAAATAACAAATTAAGTTAAGTAAACTTTGTGATGATTTGTACTTTGGTCTCTTCTGGAAAAGATTGATGGAATCAGCGCCTATGTAATCGTTTGTATAGGAGACCCAAGCACTTTACCTTTATGAACATTTAATTCATAACATTTAATGTGAGACGTTATACCGACTAATTACGCAGTTTTGTTATATTACGTTTAATTTCTATGACTAGGTACCTTTTCATCGCCAAAATATTGAATTATCTCGCCGTTAATAAAACGATCATTGTAGACAAATGCTTGAAAAACAAGACGAAAGTTGACAACTTGTTTAAAGTTTCGACGTAAACAGTTCTGGACAAAAAGAAATTGAAACAATTAATTAAACAGTCATGATTTTGTTTGAAGCAAAATCTTCGTGGAAAAACTTCATGGGATAGATGCTAATAGATGTTGCCGACATTAATGACCAAGAATACCCACGAAACTTTGACACACATTATAGGCTCACCAATGAAATCTGTGCTCCTTTCAAATAAATCTTCCCACAATTTTCTAATTCAATAAGTCAGCTTACAATCAAATTGAGTTGACATGAAGTAAACGCCTACGTCAATAAATTAACGAACAAAAATTCATTGTGTAGTTCAGTGAGAATTTAGTGAATTTTAACATTAAATTGGTGACGTCAACAAAATCATGAAAAAAGTCATCGCTTATTTCAAGCATAAAATAATAATTGTATTTCAGCATTAACGGATTATTAATTTCGCTGATTGTTTGATTTGTTTACACTAGAAAAACCTTCACCCGACAATATTAGGCCACGAACGAAAAACATCGCATGCGATATGGTTTTTCCGATAAAGCTGACTTTGAGATAATTTTCACTGCTGCTTTGCACAAATAAGATATATAGTTTTTGTACTTGATGGCATGAGGATACATACGGTTTCAGAAACATCAAGAAACGTACAGCTAAGCTATAATTAGTGTTCAATACTCGACGAAGGACGCCCATACATTTTAGTTTGATTGACCAAATATTGTTCATTATTTCATTACTGGCAACGCTAGAATTATGCTGTAGCCCATGTTTTGAACTCCAATCAGACGTATTCACACAATACCACAAATATGTGTGTGTCAATAAATCAATCTTACCAGATTGCATTGTTGACTGAGGTTCTGGCCGGCGAAGCGTGCTGGCGTGTTGTCAATGTGCTTGAATGTTAATCCGAGTGGCAAGGTTTCGAATTCCGGAATAGTAAAATATCTGTTCCGTTATTAAAGAGCTTAGAGCCCGGACTAGGCCAGGCTTGACCCTAGGCAGTGGGATATGTGGCGACCCCCATTCCTGTACAGGATCACATCGTATGTGTGCGTGAAGCCTGCGATAAGGGTGTGATTAACGTGCGAACAGATACTTTTAAGTTTTAACATTAAGCCCTCCCCTCCTCTTTAAAACAGCATTTTTGGGACGCTCTCCTCACTGTGGTCCCCCATCTTCATTCGATGTAATTTAATCACTGTGTATAGCTAACTAGTCTATAGCACCAATCACGTAAATCACTTGACATTAATTAGCAATGTTGAAATGTAGTCTTCTGCTCTTTACTGTTAATCTGTATCAAATAACACTTGATTTTGTTGCATTTGGTGGAGGCTCTTAATCTGTGGAGGCCCCTGGGCAGCAGCCCCGTTTGCCCTACCTTAGTCCGAGCCCTGAAAAGGTTGTCCATACGTGACGTCCATACATGTGAGTGAGTTGAGTGGGTGAATATGTTAATTTACCGGCTTTAATTTATGCATTGCAGTTAATATGCAGAAATGTCATTTCTTGCACATAAATCCTGTCCGCTTTTACGATTGACCTTTATTGTATATGCCAATTTAGCCTCTTGTTTCGGAATTTGTTTTAAAGATTGAAAGTAAACTAATATTTTGTCAAATCACATTATTTTACTTTTCAAGACAACTTTTAACTGAAATTAGTTTTCTTCTTCTGGGACGAATTAGATATGAAACTTGCCTATATGGGCTGAGACGGAAGTTATTGATTGTGTTATTAACTGACTGTCAAACAGGTATCTTTCAGTAAACGAGCGAGTATCTGAGCCCTATGTACAACTCAGTATGGGTAGGAAACTTCTGATACTTTCTACCATGTTTCAAGATAGTGCCCAAATGCATTCCTGAAAGGACTTAATTTTATAATCAACAGCATTGGCATAATGGGTTATTGTATGTTCCTGGGTGTGTTTACATCCCAAGTTTGCATCCTATGGGTTAACGATGAACTAAAGAATCACGTACTAGTTGAGTATTGGGCGAAGAGTGTGAGCAGTGTAGAGATGGATGATGTTTGGAATGAAAATGAATGTCACAAACAAACTGTGAGACGACATTTTCACGAATAAAATGTCATCAGCTTTTCTGATCTCGAGGTGTATAAGACTCGCCAAACGCAACTGATGATCTTTATCTCATCTCTTTAGTTGACATTTGGACACAACATATTATATATAACATCACTGATCATTGTCTGTATAAGTTGAGTGAAAGTATCACAATTACAGCTTTCGTATACTGTCGGCGTCGCAGCGGAATATTTAAGGAGGTTGGAATCAGAAAAGCTATTCGCCAAAATTACCCCAATAAGCAAATAGGCGTCGATTCTACAGAGAAAGCAGTACTCGGGCACCGGTTGATTGTAAGAAACCGGTGCCCGAACATCTATAAGCACCGAGGAATTTTGAGGTAACTAGCTGAATATCGCATATGAAGTAAACATCTATTAGCAAAACTGCACTTACGCTACCAAAATAACTGCAAATCTGTTAAGTTTTTAAATTATATACTGTAGATTAAAACTAAATTGTTATACCATACTTAAAAATATACACTAAATATTGTATACTGTATATTATAGTATAAATTTACCCATTATGCAGCTAAAATACATACAAATAAATAAAGAAATATGATAAAATGCAGGTGCTTGATTTATTAGAAATTTTAGTAGAATTAGTCTTTCATATATATTAAGCCGGGAAAATGTATCTTCTGTAGAACTCTGGTTCATTCAGCTTTGACTGTGGAAGAGTGTCTCTATACATGTAGAAGAATTAACGCTTTACTATTAAACAACTAAACATTCAAATTATTCAAACACAAAGCAGCTCGCAAAGTCTTTTAATAACATTACGAGCTATAACATACATTCCTAAATGCTCGTGACAAACGTGACGAACTGCCATCTCGTGACAGATCCAGGGAATGCCGTACCATGATGAGATTAGAATTGGAGACGGTGGTGCGCGCTGAACAGATGCAGGACGGGTCACGGGGGTGTGCAGAGTATCTGAGCACAGGTGAGGTGTGATACATGGGATGTGCAGGGAATCTGAGCACAGGTAGGATGTGAGACATGGAGTGTGCAGGGAATCTGAGCACAGGTGGGGCGTGATACATGGGGTGTGCAGGGAATCTGAGCACAGGTGGGGCGTGAGACATGGGGTGTGCAGGGAATCTGAGCACAGGTGGGGCGTGAGACATGGGGTGTTCAGAGAATCTGAGCACAGGTGGGGTGTAAGACATGGGGTGTGCAGGGAATCTGAGTACAGGCGGTATTTGAGAGCGTCACCACTCTGTAACTGGGTGAATTGCAGACAATGAACCAAATTGTCACAGATTGTCCTTTAACGAAACTACATGGAGGATTATCGACTCCCAACAGTGTCAATGAAAACGCTGCCGCTTGGTTGAACTACACTGTTGTCAGACTATAGAGAGATGGATATTATGCTAACTATACATGCGCCTATGTAGTCGTAGAGTATATCGATGAATAAAACTGATAAACAAATAAATAATTACGTATTATATACAAATTAAAATCGCTCCTCATCACTATAATCCGACATTTCCACAAAAAGGTTTTTGTCAAACCGATATTCCCTATGAGTGCCGTTGATACACTCGTCCATCTCTCCCTTCAAAAGTAGGTAATCCTTCAGCGAAGCAGGCAGTCCCAGAGAGACAACACTCTGCGCTATGTCAGTCCCCAGAACTCGTCGCACACAGTCCCTACACGTGCGACGTAGCGACACCGGAGTGGAAGCGTAGTGACGCATCCTCGCAGCAAGATCTGGGTAATACTTCATCGTCGAAGGGTAGTCGTCTGGATTCCACAGCCATTCTTCCTTGGACAGGTCAGTTCCAGCAGCGAGAAGCATCGCGGTGATGCACAGGTAATTCGAATCGTCGAGTGAAATAAAAAGTGGCGACTTTGGTTTAGTATATCCAACTTCTCCGTAATCTTGATATTGGTACGGAATGGTCACACGTTTGGCTTTTGACCTTAATCCGAGGCGAGCGTTTTGCTAAACGAACATATATGTATTTAAAACTTTAATAAATATGTTATTGTAAATATGTATTATACATAACGTTATTTCGAATATTATCCGTATCGACTAATTGGAATTAAAATTTCATCCAAATTCTTCAAAGCAAGTAAAAATGAAACATTTCACAAGTCTATTTCTGGGAACCATCACGTGCCTTGAAATGAAATGTATTTCTGTAAAAGAAAAATCATTTCGAAGTTCGAACTGCTTTTAAGTGTCTTTTGTTATCTGAAAATGAATCTACAATAATCTTATGCAGTTAAAACCTTTTCAGAATGGATTATTTCAAGCCAATTGATGTTGGTTTTTGAATCAGAAATGATAATCTTGTAAATATACTTAAAATAAAATTATATGTTGAAAACATTTCTGTGCTGTGTTTCTATAATAATAATATATATCTTAAAATAAACTGTAAACATAATTATCATAAATATGTTAACTTTATTAAGCCAAAAAAAGAAAGAATGTTGAATTTGATTGTAAAATGCTTTTATTGAATTCATTGTTAAAATGTGCATAGCAAAATAATTCTAATGTGAAATAGGTCTGAGTTTTATACATTCGAGATTGCAAATTTGTATTTCTCAAAAACAAACTTGTAACAGTTACTGTACTACGTAATATCCTATGATCCTACGTAATACTCAATTCATTCTACTACCTCGATGAAATATTTCACAAAGGTTGAGTTCGAATCTTTTATGACAATCCACAGCGCCGTCGCACCGACGCTGTTCCTAGCGTTGACGTCAGCACCACGTGACACGAGTTGTTGACAAGTCTCGAGACAACCGTTGTACGCTGCGTAGTGCAGCGGTGTGTTGAGATCTTGGTCTGCGTTGTTTACATTGACTGGATACTGAAGGAGAAGCTTTATGACTTCTTTCTTTGGATATAGGCATGCACACGTAAGCGGAGTTTTGCTGTAAAAGCACATCACAGTATCATTATTCCTGCCCTAGAGTTTTCTTTATTGCAAACCTGCTAAATGAGTTAAGCTTTACTTTTAAATGAGATAAATTGCAAGATGACGATTAATAACATGTAACATCTCCTTTGCGCTATGAAGAGTAGACATTACTTTTTAAAATATATGCCAATGAGCTTACTAGAAAGATTTTGCTGGAAATGTGTATGAATTGAACGTTTCTCTACATAGAGTTTACTTATTTGTCATGTTCTGTTTTGCTTGCTGATACTTTTGTAAACTTTTACTGTAGGTCACTGATACAAAGCTTTTAGTTTTCTTAATGGTCTAGATCCACCGTTGTTTATGCATTATGTTTGATTTATTGTTCTTGTGAAATTGTTGAAAGTGACGGATTAAATAAATACTACTACTGCTTATATCTCTGGAGAAGGATGACTGTGTGACTAAGATAATAGTAAGTAGTATCGCATAGCTGTACACTAAGTCTTGTTTGTCTCTCTCTTTCACTTGTTCTATACGATATATATGTCTTTCCTGATTTAACACTGTTCAAGTCACACTTAACTTTCTTCGTGTCTGACTATTCTGTCTAGGACCTCGTTAATCACTGTAAATTAATAATCAGTGATAGCTGGATAAACGATTCTAAATTCTGGAGAGTTGAAGGTTTCTTTAGTTGAGATCTTTTGTAGATATTTATTATTAATTAATGCAGACGGTGCGTTATTAGCGTTGAATATTTTTTACAGAAAGGGGATTTTGAGTTGAAACCTTACCGTCGCTTTGGGAGCGCTTAAAATGCAAGACCTGAAAATGCAAGACCTGAAAATGATCGACAAAATGTCAGGGCATGAAAATGCAGGACCTGAAAATGAGCGACAAAATGTTAGGGCATGATAGTTATAATTGACTAGCTACATAAATACTTTGTGCGGCAGATGGTGAGAGAAAATTTAATTTAATTTAATTTAGTTCGACAGTGTACACACAGCATTTAGAAATGTGCAATACTCATGTCTGAACTAGGAAGCACCAGGCGAAGCACTTACGGTGCCCCCTTGTGCAAATCAAACAATTAAGAAAAGTGTTTAAATTACTATTAATTAATATTAATTTAAAAAAAAATTAAATTACATATGTTGGTTATTCAGAATTGAAGTCACTTCACTGTTACACTTGTAGTGGATAGTACTATTATTAAGTTTTCAGCATGTTTCGAATTTAGTGTCAATGTGAATCTTGTTAAACTATTTCTATTTTAGAATTATTACTTAAACTATTATAGCAACAATGATTAGAAATGTTATGGCCTACAATGTAATGGCATGCATGTAGGCACTTTAACATCGAGTTTTGTTTAATTATATGTACAGTATTTCAAACTGAAATCAATTATAATTGTTACTTGTAAATATTGTCATTTTAGTTCTTCAGTGTTATGTTTTAAATAAAAGATTACCTTGTCCATTTTTCTGCAATATATTCATTTATTCCGCTCTATGATCATTTTATCTTGTTTTGGGACCATGTTTTCCATGGATATTTTTTCAGCGTATATTTATTCCTTGGATATTTTTCGTGTTTATTTTTTTCTGGATTCTATTATAGCATATAAAATTCTTAACGCTTATTAAAAGTACAAACTGTAAGCTAGGAAATTGACCGACTTTGTGTTTTTTTAATGGTTCGGAAAAGAAGCCTTTGCAGGGAAAGAGTTGTCTTAAAGCCAGTGAACACTATTAATGTATAGCTCCGCGTTAAATGCGATGAAAACACCTTTTTATTGGCACTAGTTTAATTATAATAACTATTACAACTGGCTGAGAAAAGTTGACTCGGACATAATAATTATTATTACTAGTGCTTTTGATTGTTGGGTTTGTTTTCATGGTCATCAAAAGGAGCCTCATGTTACCTTAATCATCGTCATTATTGTAAGCACTAGAGAACAGGTTGGGTTAAGCGGGAAATTGAAAATATTCAATTTGGATTATCGATTTGAAATACATAATTCTTAGTGGAATCGACAGAATATATATATTAACAAGTAAAAATAAAAACATATTCTATGGAAAAAAAGAAAAACACACTGGAAATATAAAAAAAAACGTTTTTTAACTTCCAAGTTGAAAACAATTTTAATAATGTTTAATAGATAATTTATTATCAACAAAGGCTGTAGTCGATACTTGCTCAAGTGGGTTTGGATTCCATACATATTGATCATTTGCGGCTTTAAAATAAGGTGTGCTAAAGTTTTGATCAAAATTAGAATTATAAGTACGAATTTTATATGGTTTATCTAATGTACTTAAGATAACTGTTGAGCGTTAAAAATGACTAAATTTGTTTAAAGGCATATCTTTATTATCAATCCAAATACAGAATGTCAAAATACAAATTAGAATAAATAACAAAATAATTTCACATTCCGAATTGTTTTCCGAATTGCACATTCCGAATTAATGCTGCCATACTAATGCTGCATCAAGGAAAATGAAAATAACACAAACGAAGAACACGCCGCTGTGTTTCCATTGGTTGAACAACTGGGTGCGCGCTGTTTTTATTAGTTAGATTGCTATGACGACTGGTAATTATACAGTTAACATCGTTTAGCGTTACTCACATACCTTCATACCTAGCAAATTATGTGTTGAGATAATGTGTTTAAGAATACCCGGTATAAATGCGATTCTGAACATCCGACCAAACAACGCGATGAAGATGGCAGGTTTCACTATTCAAAACTAACTGCGAAACGTTTAGGTTTTGTTTAAAATCATACAGTGAGTAAGATCTTTGCGATGTAACTGAATTGATGTAGTTAATAAATAGCCTTCAAATGACTTAACTGGTTAGAGGCAGGCCCGTAGCCAAGGGGGGGGGGGGGTTTGGGGGTTCAAACCCCCCCTTGCCCACAATTTTCTACCTTGGGGAGGGGTGCAGTGGCTCCCTCCCCAAACCCCATCCCCTTCATTCATAGCCAAAACCCCCCCATGGTCAATTCCTGGCTACGTCCCTGGTTAGAGGTAGTAATAAAAACATAGAAAATATAAAAACAACACAAAGCGCCGAGTTGGTATAACATAGTGGATTTATGCGTACACTGTTGGAACATTTTTTGTAAACAAAAAACATCGCCCGTGATATATTTGTGTTTGATTTCAATTCAGAGAAATCAATAAACATAATTTCATAATAAAAAAGCCTAGCATATATTCTAATGCACACCTTTTTTATCCGGTCAAAAAAGACAATCTAAAACCATTGAAGATAATTCTAGTGCACACCGTTTTTATCCGGTCAAAAAGGGAACCGAGTGAGGCTTGAAGCAAATTTAGAGACTAGCGGACAAATTATTCCGCTTTTAATTGCAGACGACACGTGCCGAATAATCGCCGAGCACACATGCGACCAAGGGTGAGACACAGACGCACACACCAGCGGCATATCAATGACACGCACACACACGCACGCACACACACACACGCGTGCACACGCACACGCACACACGCGTGCACATACCCTCCTCTTGTAATCAATATACCCATATTAAAGAAACATTAAGCTAATAACTGCTTCTAAGCTTAAGACATTTCAGAATATTTATTGAAATTGGAGTTAATTAGTAGTTGTTAACAAACAATGAAATCTCTAAACGTAATGAGCGTGTTAAAAAAGGTGTGTGTTTTTTCATAAATTTATATCTAATACAAAGATGTATACCGAAGGACAGACTTTGGTTTACTGTTTGTCGTGGTTAGGTTTGGGCCCTTTGAGGTGCGATTGAAATGATATTGTAGAGATAATTATTAAACTTGCTCCCGACCAATTTCAAAACTGATATCAAAAGGAAGAACATTTACAGTTTGAAATAAAAGTGAGCGATATTAAATTGAGTTTTTAGATTTAAGCAATGAATTAAAAATAATTTCAGTTCCTTCCGTACAGCCGCTTGACGAAACACACAAACTCCATAGATGCTATCTCAGCCTAAATCTTGGGAGATCTTGAAGAAATAATACTCTAAACTTTAAAATTATATTTACGCCAGTAAACTCTTGACTTGGCCAGGACAGAACTATAGCAAGTGATTGCAGTCTCAATGTCTTCAAGTCCAAGGGAACAAGAGCAAGGATGGGACACTATCTGAAATAATTGAGTTATCTTTCTCTCTCGTTTCTCCATCTCTATCTCTCTCTCTATCTCCGCTTCTCTATCCCTATTTCTGTCTCTATCTTTGCCTTGTTTGTTTAAGAATGGCACAATCAGATTACTCCACGTCGTTAGTAGCTGACTGACTGCACTCAATTGGCGCGCTACGTTTTCTCCTTAGTTTTCCTTCTTCCGCGTTTTTTTCCCTTTTCGTATTTCTTCTTCTTCGACTTCGTCTTCATTCAGTGAATTTATTCTTGCCCAGAAAAGTCTAAAGTACACATACACGC